>SNVD02005468.1:0-224852 GCA_013180625.2 Boswellia sacra
AGGTAATTTCACAAAGTTGTTGTTCAATGTTTGAAGTACTTACCTCATTTACTCTTTTTGGTAGTTGTGGCTCAAATTGCTGCTGAATTGTTGGGAGTTCGCAGCCATGTCACTAATCAAACGTCTTGCAACGTTCGGTGTTTTATTAACTATTGCTCCACCACTAGCAGCATCAATGATACTCCTTTCCATTGGTAAGAGACCCTCATAGAAATATTGAATTAGGAGTCCATCACTAATTTGGTGGTTTGGACAGCTAGCACATAACCTTTTAAATCTCTCACAATATTCATGAAGTGATTCTCCATTGTGTTGTCGAATGCCACTAATATCTTTTCTAATATTTGTAGCTTTCGAGGCTGGAAGTATTTCTCCAAAAAGAGTTTACTCATCTCATTCCAAGTGGTAATGGTACCTGGTGGTAGATAGTATAGCCAATCTTTTGCCGAATCTGCTAATGAGAATGGGAAAGCTCTCAATTTAATTTGTTCTTCAGAAACACCGGTTGGCTTCATACTTGAGCATACCACATGAAATTCTTTGAGGTGTTTGTTCGGATCCTCTCCTGCAAAACCATGAAATGTAGGCAAGAGATGAATCAGTCCAGATTTAAGTTCAAAATCTATCTCAAAAATTGGTGCTTATGCATAGCGGTTGTTGATCAATAATTGGAGCCGCTAACTCCTTAAGAGTCTGATCGTTTTCCATCGCCATTGCTTCTGATTCATATTTGATTGAACTGCAAGAAGATGGGAGGGAAGTATGTCGTGCAAGGTCAAATTCTGGCGGTGGAGTTGAAATTGACCGATTTAGCCTTAAATTCGAGGATTGGAGAAACTCCTTAATTCTCTTAAGTCGTTGATCCGCTTCTCCCTCGGACATAAAAGCCTAAACACAAACAATCAGGAAATAACAATCAAGAATCAGTAGTAAAAACAGAATAACAAATTGATTAGAAAATCAATCCCCGGCAACGGCGCCAAAAACTTGATGCGTTCGAAACTAGCAAGTATACTAGTCGCACAAGTAATAAAGTGATAAGTAAGATATCGTTCCCACGAGGATTGATTCTAATTGAATTTGTTATTTCCAGCAACAATAAACTAAACAGGGGGGATTTTTGTTGAATGATTTACTAAATGAAATAAGAATGCAAGTAAAGAATAACAAAACAGAAAGTAAATTTGAATGAAAAATCAATGGGAGACACTTGGTTAAGAGTTCATTCTCTGCCACAAGATATGAATTTGTGAATTAACATAGAATTGTAATCCAATTACAGCATTGAAGTTATCAACCGTAGATAACAACAAGCTCTGTTATCCCAATCTTTCCTTACTTTGTTGTTAAATAAAACAAGCTCTTTATTTAATCTCTATCCATTAAACAACCTAGAACAAGCTCTCTAAGTTTAATTCAATAGAAGCATTACGATGAGAAAGATAGGTTGATCTAAGCAATAATCACACAAGTTCGGATTATTTAACCTAGGTTGTATTTTCCAATTGCAATCTCTGATCACAATTTTGCTACTAATGATTGGAAATTCATGACAATTACGGATCAAGATTTCTAATCTAGCAATAGACAACAACAGATTATATTCAGTTGGCTATTCCAAATACAATCAGTACGCAATCATAAGCATTAGATATGGGAAAATACAAGCAACTTCAATTAGAGAATTGGATAACAATTTCTTACACAATCAACTCACAAAATCCATATCAAGGGCTTTGAAATCACCCTCAACCAATTCAGATTCAGTTACACATGTTTAAGAACGTGGTAAATACAATACAACATGGAGACATTCCAGAAAATGAAAGGGAAGGGAAAAACTTAGCAAATTTGATGTAATTCTCTTTGGATTGTAGTTCTTCCTCTTTCCAAGCTTCCTTTCTCCTTCAAGAACTCCAAGAGATGAAAGAATTCCAGAGCTGCAGCCTCTACCACGTTCTCCCCTCTTCAAGTTATGAAAATAAAACCCTAAAATGTGTTTAAATACTCTGCTACAGTGACTTGCTACAGTGTCCCGTATTATACATGCTACAGTGACTTGTGGAATTATATTTCTATACATCTCACACTGTTTTGATTACAACTTTTTGGTACACTGAATGGATTTATAAACCGTAAATTTCTCCAGAAAATAGACTTCGAGAGCTTTCCAACGGTATATACATGTCATCGGGTTCATTGTATATCAATACAATTAAATCCGAGAAGATCACTGACTAGCAGAGGTGAAAATGAAGGGTTTTACTCCATTTTTGTGCATGTTGCTCCAAAACTCCTACAAACAACAAAACCACACAAAAACATAAAAATACCAAGGAATATAGCAAAGAAACATGGACGAATTGATATAAAAGTAATACATAAATAGACACCTATCATGTCATATGATAAAAATTAGAGTTCTATGAATTAAAATTCAAAATGATTCTCTCAACTTCACCGTTATAGCCATTAAACCTTGATTTAATTAATAGGTATAAGAAAGGAAGTGAAAAAATGTGTGAGAAAGTATTTAAAAAAAAAAGAATACAAACAGTGAAGATTAAAATACTTTTTTTTTGTTATAAAATGTCAATTGTTCTCTTTTAACGAGAAATGTTTCTATTGGGTACGTATCATTAATACTAACAACAATTAATAATATTAAACTGTTATGTTGACTTGAACATTTACTTTACCTTTAAAACTCCTCTTTAATTACGAATTTTATTTTTGAGATCGTGACATTTTCCGGTCCTGCAAATTTGGATTCCTTTCCTTCTCTTATATTGAATTTGTCGATAATCAAAATTGGAACAATCATCGTTTATGGCAAGCAATAATAGGGGTAGGATAAACATTTAAAATTAGTAGTTTGTATATGTTTGTATTTTTTGAGTTTTTATTTTTAAAATTTTGAAAAAATATGCGGTTGATTTTAATTTTTTTAAATTTAAAAATAATATATGGTTTAAATTGATTTATATGTATTAAAAAATATGCGTTTTTCATAAAAAAATTTTAAAAATGTAAACAAACAATAAATTTCAACTTTTCTGTCACAAGATTTTTTTCCGCCAATTGCGGAGTGTTGAGGACGATAATGTAATTACAATATTACATGATAGATCTATATGAATATGGATTCTGAGAAATTCCAAAATTTTATCATTGTCGCATACTTTTAAAAAACATATCCAACATAGGTTTTAAATAATTTTGTAATAGATTTCTAATGATTTAGGGTGTATTTAATAGTTTTTGAGACATTAATGCCTATAAAATTTATAAGATTTGAAGAATTTTTAATAATTACAATCCTTTTTTGTTTAGGAAATAAAATAAAAGGTAAGATTATTTACACCCATGATATTCATTTTCACAATCTATATTTCAATAAGAATTTAGGAAAATCCAAATTTTGACTCAAATTAAAGGGGTGAATTGAAAATTAATCCGCTCTTTAAAAATTTAGATGTCATGACCCTCTTACCCTAGAAATTACTTTACTACCTTTTTTAAATGTAGTATCAGACAACAGACAAAAACATTCACTAACAACACTCAACAATAACAGACACTCGATGAAATCGTTTTTCAAGTATTTTGTCTCATTTTTAAGCAATTTCACACACTACAAACACTTTTAACAATAAAAAAATTACAAACCAAGATTTAAGCATATCAAACCTTAAAAATTAAATTAAAAATCACAAAAAAATAAAGGAAATAATTAAGTAAGGGTATGGAGGTAATTGCACAACCCAAAGGGTCATTGCATAAAGTTTTAAGGGAGTGTGTTATATTTCAATGAGACCCCTTAATTGGGTTAAAATTTGAATTTCCCTAATAATTTATGTAACTAAATTATCCTTACAGTAATCTACTTATAAGGGCAATTATTTGACAAAATAAATGGATTTTTGTATATTCATCATTTTAATTATAAACGCTGACATCTCCTCTCCGATTTAAAAGAACAAAACACAAAATTAATTAATTAAATGTTTATTGGATAATCTATGTTACCTCTAAATTTTTAGAGTTTTATATACTTTTATTGATGCAAAGAAGAGATACTTAACAGGCTTTTGTATAAACATAACTTCTCATGTTCTAATCATATGCAAGTGAAAGCAGGTTGGCAGGAGGATGAGAGAGTAGGAAGGGGGAGAGGGAAAGAGAAGTAGCATCCCTTAAAGAGTTTTCTACTCTAGGTTTAACCCATTAAAAGATCTTGATCTCTTATATATATCTAATCTATAAATTAATTTTTTTTTACAACAATATTTGTTAGATTCTAGTTGACTTGTTATGTTATTAGAACCTTCATTAACGAAATAAGATGGTTAATGTCGTGCATGTATGCCGTGGAATTGAACTTTACTAAACAATTAATCGTATCAGTCATGCTTTGTGTTGTGTTATAATCTTTACTCTGCTCCAAAAAAAAAATAGAATGATAATAACTTAGGTGGGCTTCACTCTCAAATTTGCTTATCAGATGCTGAGAAAGAAAATATTAATAATAACAACTTGCAACATAGTGAATATTTGTTTTGTGGAATACAAATTATTGATGCTGAAAATGTGTCGACCTCCAGCTCATCAGTAAAATTTGTTTTTGTTGTGGAAAGTCTAACTCACCAAGTGGGAAATGGGGGAATATGTAGAGAAGAAAAGTGAAAGTAGAAAATTTTGGGTCATATGTTCTTCAAAATGGTTACTGTAGTTTGGTCAATCGAGGCCCCAACGGTGTAATTGATTTGCACACAAAGAGAAAACAAAGGTTAGAGGCATCGGCAGTGTTGTCGGTGATAATCTTTCGATGCTCAAGTCAAAGACCAAGATATGGAGAAAAATATCTGGTCGACCAGGGAGGGGGAGAGAGAGAGAGAGAGAGAGATGTAGAGTTTTTTGCGAGTAAGAGAGTTCCAAAACTTGATTTGAATCAAATGAGCCTATTTATATGAGTAATGCTTATACAAGTGTTGCCATGCATGGTGTAAGAGTGGCTTGTTGCATGCAAAGGAGCTGGTGATAACACCTAGCTAGAACCCATGGAGATACTTGGAGAACAAAAAGGTTCCTTTAGGAGACACCTGGAAGTTTGTAAGGGAATTGGTGAGGCACTTGGACAAGATACATCTTGCTTAGAGAACACCTGGAGAAAAGCTTCAGCCTTTATTATTTTATTAATTTTTGTCATGCAACACCTCGTATGGTGAAATTGATTACGTGTCGTTCGTTGACTAAATTGCGTGTTTGTTATAGAATTATTTGGCCAACCAAAACGTCTCGATACTGGGAGTGAGAATAAAGTCTTCGTTGACTAGAAATCAAGCGATCACTTAGGATAGAAAATATATAAATGCTTTTGAAATAAAGGAAATTATTATTTCTTGATGACGTGGCTTCAAGCATTAATCTCATTGGTCGTCTCAATTTTTCATCCAACATAAATAATATATAATTTTGTTGAGACTTTTGTAATGGCACCCTGCAGAAAAAGTTTTGTTGGCCAACTAGATCTTTTTATTTTTTTAACAATCAACAACAAGTCATTTTAAATTTAAACAATAACCAACTACAATTTAGCTTACAAATAAATAAGAATTGAATGAGAATTTCGGTGGTCTGCACTCTCTATTCTGCTTTGCTGTAGAATCATTGAAATTTGTCAAATGCTGAGAACAAAAATAATAATGAATATTTGAATTGTGACATACAAACAAATTCAAATGAGACTTTTTTAAACCCACCAAGTGATTTAAAAATTAGAACAGTATCCAATTACAATTCAACAAAGCAAAAGGAATCAATTACAGACACTTCAATGTTCAATCACTTGCGTCTCTCAGACTGTTGGATAATTTAACATGCCTGGAAGGGTTTCTCGCAGCTTTCAGCATCTTATTCCACCCTTGAACATAAATTGATACTTAGTGGTTGTTTGTTTATATCACTTAACACTTTTTAGATCTAAACACTTATTAGAACTTAATTTAGACCACTTAAAAGTATGTTTGTTTTATATTTTTCACACATCTTAAAATAATTGGTAGGTAAAATTTATGTCATATTTACCCTTCTAATAAAAAATACAAAATAATAGTAATAATAATAATATTATTATTTTTTAATCAATTCATGAAATTCAAATACATTTATATTAAATATATTATAATATGCTAATTATTTCTATTTATTTACAGTCATTTTATATAATATATAATAAGCATTATTTTGGAAAAAATAAAAAATCAAATTTGATAGATGAGATTGGCAGTGGGCGGGAGGAAAGTATCGTGGATTTTGACGGAGTCGTCAATGATAGTTGCAATGAGAAGGGAGTCATGGGATTCGAACCAGGCTAGGTCGTAAACACTGCCGGCGGTGTCGTAAGCAACGAGTTCGGTAAGAGTGGGAGCAGATGGGGAGAGGTCGAGGATGTGGAGGTGGTTGTTGCCGAGTATGCCAAAGTTTTGGGTGGTGCCGACGGCACGGCGTGATTCGTAGAAAGAGAATTTAACGGAGTAGCCATTGAATGGGGTTTTGAAGACTGGCATGGTGGCGCGACGATGGCTGAGTTTTCAAGGATTTTTGTTTTGGCTATAATGTATTTGAATTGATCGCCGATGCCGGAAGTAGATAAAATGGTCGGGACTCATAAATCGATTTCAAACAGTATCAGAGAAGAGAGCTGAGAGCGGCTAGGTTAAAAGGTTAGATGATAAACAATAAATTAGAATTGTTTTGGTATTATAAACAAGGGTATTTTTGAAATTTTAATTCATTCAGATGTTTTAGATACGAAAAAGTGAGAATTTTTCACTTTTTTCATTCAGATAATTTTATCTGAAAATAAGTGATTAGAGGTTAAAACAAATAACACAAAAATTTTATATCACTTAATACCATTTATATTCAGACATAAGTGGACAAAACAAACGGACCCTTAATTTGTCATTTAAGAGAACCCATAATGAATGTTACACTAATGATTAATCGAAATATAAAACGATTTCCCATAACGCTTTGGAAGCATAAGGACTTTTGGTGAAGAGCAAGTGAAGGAAATTGCTGTTGGGCTGGAACAAAATGGGCAAAGGTTCTTGTGGTCTTTATTTTAAGTCACCACCCAAGGATAAATCTGCAGTGTCTAGTGATTACACGAGTGATCTTCAAGCCCTCTTGCCAAATGGGTCCTGGGAGAGAACAAAGAACATCGGAATGGGACGTGGATGGGCACCACAAAGCTCATCCGTCTATTGGAGAATTTGTGCCACACTATGGGCGGAACTCCATCTCTGAGTTTATGCCTCAACAATAATATATGAACCAAATAAAAAGAACCTAATCGGCTAATCCTAAATTAACTGTTTACATATATAACCAAACTCATACAACCTAACTTGACACGGAGTTATTGGATATAAAAAATTCATTATCATATCCAACCATACATTGGAATTGATTACACAAGTAATCTTTAGATGGTTTTGCCAAATGGGTTCTTGGAAAGAACAAAGAACATTGGAATGGCGTGTGGATGGGCACCACAAAGGGGGTACTGGCTCATAAATCTATTGGAGAATTTGTGTCACACGGTCGGTGGAATTCCATCGAAGAGAGCTTGTGGTATGGTGCTCCAAGTGTAACATGGCCAATGTATGCTGAACAACAGATAAATGCTTTCCAAATGGTGAGAGATTTGGGATTGGCTGTGGAGATGAAATTGGATTATATAAACAGTAGTGGAGAGGCGGTCATTGTTGATCAGATATAGGTGATGGACAGTGATAATAAAGTGAGGAAACGGTTCAAGGCAGAGAGTGAAAAAAGAAGATGTTTTCTGATGGATGATGGATCTTCGTTTGCTGCATATGGCCGTTTGATTGAAGATATATTAAGAGACGTGCAACCAAGATCAAGATAGTAACATCTCTAATCTTTAATACCATTACATGGCAGGAGATTTGTTCCATGATGATAGATAATCAAATTTCATGTATAGTTAATGTACATGATAAGCGTGGAGGGGTCCTCAATGTACGCATTACGTACCTTGTTCAAATTTTTATTGTTGCTCAATGAATCAGCTTTCCTTTCCAAGAAAAACAAACCAAGCGCATTAATTAAAATATATATTTCTTTTGTAAGAGCCTGGCAAAAGAAATATTAATCATATATGTGTAAAACCTCAACAACCCCGACAAATCATATGTATGACTATTGACTCCTCAACAAGTCGAAATAATTTCTAATATATGCTGGAAAGATACAAAAGCTGTGCATCCTATTTAAATAAATCAACTTGCTTATCACGAATTGTTTTTAAATTGTTATTTCTAATAGAAAACTAATTTTAATTACTGTTTATATTTTAGAAAATTCAAAAATTAGTCAAATTGAGATCAAATTTTTGAGTTTTAGTCAAACTTAATATACATATATATATATATATATATATATATATATATATATATATATATTAAAATCCTATAGCCAGTTATTATGAATAGAGTATCGAGCTGCAAACTAAACATAAGATAACCAAATAAGTATCTAAAAAGACATGGACTTGTTGAGCAAATTTATTTGACAATTACATATATACTTGTTCTGGAAATAAAAAAAATTAGTTAACCCTGAAAAATTTCCTCAATTTGTTTATTTTAGTATTTTTGCTCCTTATTTTAGAAGATATATCTTTTTATTAACTTGACTCTTTTGTTGAATTACAAGCCTTAACTTCAAAATTAACTCGTGGGTAAACTTTCATATAAAGAACTTTGAAATTGTTAATAATTAATAAAAAGCGCTGAAAAAATAAAATTCACTCTAAAAAAGAACTGTTTGGTAAGCCTCTTGATTTAAGAAGATACAGACTAATTGATTAGAAGCTGTTGCATAATGCTTGCTTAATGTCACGAGCTTAGAGGTTTGCGCAGCTGCTCGTGCGGCACTTAGGCAACTTGACTCCGAAAATTGCTAAGCCTTGATGCTAGTCTTCTCGCTCAAGGAGAAGGAAGGACCGTTGAGCCAAAGAGCCTGTAGGCAAAGAAGAGAAGAGATGGAGACAAGAATGCTAAGCAAAAGAGCTTTGTATTAAAGTAGAGAGCTTTACAATGCTTGAATGGTATAATGTTCGTGGATTTTTGTGGATGATTTACAAATGAGCTTGGAGGGGTTTATATAGGAACTACCTCTCAAATGAATGGCCTAGATCTAATGCATCTAATGGTCCTAATTCATCCTTATTTAGATATGTACAAAAATAGATAAGTACAAAAGAATATTCTTTTATTATCTTATCTTGCTAGAGTATTCTAGAAGACGGGCTTGGGCTTGCAACTTTCTAGAAGCCAGGCCAAGCCTTACACATAAATGGGCTCTCTAGCAAGTAAATTGGGCGGGTCGTAACATCCTCCCTCACCTAATTTCGCGACGTCCCTGTCGCACTCTCATCCTTGTAAAGTTGGATGTGCTTGCTGAATTGCCACAAGATGTCTTCGTGTTCCCAACTCGCCTCACTATCCGGAAGGTTTTTCCACCTTACCAAGTATTCCGTGTATGGTGGAACTCCCCTCCTTCATATTACTCGATCCGCAAGGATGTATTGCACGTCCTTGTTGAATGTGGTGACTACGGCTTTGGGTGCTCTCTTGGACTCGCTTCGACTTGGATCTTCCTTATCCTCATGATAGGGCTTGAGGAAACTGACATGGAAGATCAGATTGATCTTGAGGTTGGGTGGTAACCGAACCTTGTAGGAGACTTCACCCACTCACTTGAGAATTGGGAAGGAACCTTCATATTTTCGCACCAACCCCTTCTGCACTTTGCGAAGTGATTTGAATTGTTGGGGTAGGAGCTTGACAAGTACCAAGTCCCCTTCCTGAAATGCGAGGTGTCGTCTCTTCGTATCCGCCCACTTCTTCATCCGTTTGGCGGCCTTGTCCAAGCATGCTTAATATCGGCTTGCTCGTGCCATTCCTTTGCAAGCTTGTAGGCCACTGGGCTTTTTCCTCCATATGTCGCGGCTATGGCATGTGGAGTCATTGGTTGTTGTCCTGTCACAATCTCGAAGGGACTCTTGCCCGTTGCCTCGCTTCTTTGGAGATTATGTGAGAATTGGGCAACGTCTAGTAACTTTGCCCAATCATGTTGATGGGCGCTCACATAATGCCTCAAGTATAGTTCAAGCAAGGCATTGATGCGCTCGGTTTGCCCATCGGTTTGGGGATGGAAGCTTGTTGAAAAGCTCAAGTCGGTCCCCAACATTTTGAAGAGCTCTCCCCAAAAGTGCCCCGTGAAACGAGGGTCACGATCACTTGCAATGTTTTGTGGCATACCCCATAGCTTCACTATGTGTTTGAGGAATGCTCGAGCGACTTCGTCCATGGTGCAATCCGTAGAGACGGGTATGAAGGTGGCATATTTGCTAAACCGATCAACTACCACCATTATGCTTCCATACCCTTTGGATTTTGGCAAGGCCACGATGAAGTCCATCGAGACGCTTTGCCATGGCCTTTTTGCAATGGGTAGGGGTTCAAGCAACCCTGCTGGACGTTGGTGCTCAACCTTGTCTTGTTGATACACAAGACAAGTCCTTACATAGCCTTCCACATCTTCCCGCATTTGAGGCCAATAGTAGGAATCTTGCAAGAGTGTAAGGGTTCGTGCCATACCTGGGTGACCAGCCCACTTGGAATCATGGCACTCCTTGATGATCTCCTTCCGCAAGTTTCCATGTCTAGGCACGAAGAGGCGGTTACCTGTTGTGAGGAGTAAGCCTTCATCATGCCAAAAACGCTGTGTCTTCCCCTCGCTTGCCAACTTCAATAGATTGTTGGCTATGGGGTCGTGCTCTAGACCTTGTTTGATGCGGTCGAAGAGCACACTTTGTAGGCAACTTGCACTCAATGTGGCAAGTTCCGCCTTGCGACTTAGGGCGTCGGCCACGACATTTGTCTTGCCCGTTTTGTACTCAAGCCTATAGTCGAATTCGGCCAAGAAGTCTTGCCATCGTGCTTGTTTGGGGCTCAGCTTCTTTTGTGTTTGGAAGTAGCTTGTGGCCACATTGTCGGTTTTGATGACGAAGTGGGAACCAAGCAAGTAATATCGCTAAACCCGTAGGCAATAGATGATGGCGGTCATCTCCTTTTCTTGGACTATGTATCGCCGCTTTGTGTCATTGAGCTTGCGGCTCTAATAGCCAATGGGGTGCCCTTCTTGCATGAGAACTCCCCCAATGGCAAAGTCGAATGCATCCATGTGCATCTCGAATGGTTTGGTGTGGTCGGGTAACACCAATACCAGTTCTTCATATATTGCCTTCTTCAACCCATCGAAGGCATGTTGGCACTCTTCGAACCAGTGCCATGTGCGGTTCTTCTTGAGAAGATCCGTGAGTGGGGCAGCTTTGGCTGAGTTGCCCTTAATAAACCGCCGGTAGTAATTAACCAGCCCAAGAAAAGATCGTAACTCTGGTACCTTGGTAGGAGGCTCCCATTCTTGAATGGTCTTCACCTTGGCTTGATCCATCATAAGCTTCCCATCCCGTATACGATGGCCAAGGAACTCTACTTCTTGTTGAGCAAAGGAGCATTTCTCCTTTTTAACATAGAGTTCGTTGTCACGAAACACTTGGAAGACTTGTTGAAGATGTTGCTCATGCTCTTCAAGAGTTGTGCTATAAATGACGATGTCATCCAAGTAGCTACCACAAACCGATCAAGGTAGAGATGGAAGAGTTTGTTTATGAGGGTGCAAAATGTGGCAGGTGCATTGGTGAGACCGAATGGCATGACTAAGAATTCATAAGCACCATACCTTGTCACACATGCAGTCTTTGGCTCGTCACCCTTGGCAATGCGCACTTGATAGTATCCTGATCTCAAATCAAGCTTGGTAAATCGGGTGAAATCGGGTACTTGTTCTTGACGGTGATCTTGTTAAGTGCCCGATAGTCAATACACATGCGGAGGGATCCATCCTTCTTTTTTTGGAAGAGGACAGGTGCACCGTATGGAGCTTTTGAGGGCTGGATGTAGCCTGCATCAACCAAGTCTTGGAGTTATTTCTTCAACTCTGTAAGTTTGGGTGGTGCCATGCGATAAGGCGCCATGGCTGGAGGCTTTTCACCAGACTCCAACTCAATTTGGTGGTCCACTTCTCGTCATGGAGGCAACTTCTTTGGAAGTTCTTGGGGCATGATGTCCTTGTACTCATCAAGGATGAATTGAACTCGTCTTGGCAATGGATCCTTGGTAAAGGCAATGTCCTCGCCATCGTTTAGTTCTCGAATGGTGGCAAGGAAGCTTGGATCCATCTTCATCCCCCGCTTGAATTATAGTGCGGTTAGCATCTTGCTTTCAACCTTCATCACCCATTCCGCCATCACCGTGCATGAATGACTCCCGTCAAGGATGTTGAGAGAGTTGGAAGATGGTATGGGGAAGGCATGGACTTGGTCAAAGAATTTCATGCCAAGCACTACTTGAAAGTCGTCCATGGGGACGATGGAAAAATCAAGCTTTCCGCTCCATGTGCCAAGTTGTACCGAGGTTGCCTTGGATACTCCCAATATTGCCGTGGTGGGTGAGTTTACCGCCTTGATGGTACCTCTTCCATTGACATATTTGAGGCCCAACCGTTTGGCCTCGTCTTCAGAAATGAAGTTGTGCGTGGCTCCCGTATCAAGCATCGCACGCACATCCTTGCCATTGATGGTGGCACTCACATACATAAGACCCTTTTGCATATGTGTGGGTCTCTTGAGTACACCAATAGTGCAGAGAGAACCCATCCCCGCTTGTGGCTCCTCAACTTGTATGCCCTCATGTTGAGCGGCTAGGGCGTTGAGGGTCTTCCTCTTTGGGCAATCCCAAACCCAATGAGGACCATCACAAATAAAGCAAGGACTTTTAGGTTTGGGGGTATCGAACTTACCTTTGTTAGGTGTGTCACGCTTGTCTCCCCCGGTTGGTTTCCGTGCACCACCTTCCTTTCGGCCATTGTCCTTCTTGGAATTTCGCTCTCCCCCACCTTTTCCTTGGTTGGCCTTCCTCTCTTTGGATTGGGATGTGTAATCAATGAGGGATTCGGCCACGGCTATGGCGTCATCAAGATTCTGTACGCCGCGCCTCTCAAGCTCAACCCTTACCCAATCTTTAAGTCCGTCGAGGAAGTAGAAGAGAGAATCCTTCTCAGACATGTCCTCGATCTCGAGGATGATGGTGGTGAAGCCTTTCATGTACTCACGGATTGTGCCATCTTGCTTCAAAAGGCGGAGGCGATCCCTTGCCTCCTTCTCGGCATTGCTAAGAGAGAAGTGCTTCCGAAGCTCTCTCTTGAAATCCTCCCATGTGCGAAGGGATAATATGCCTCTGCCCACGTTGCCATGCTTGCGACGCCACCATAATTGGGCTGCATCTCTTAAGAATGTGGGTGCAATGCCAATCCTTGAAGCATCGTCATTGACACGTTTGGCTTCGAAATACTATTCTAAGCCAAATAGGAAGTTCTCAACTTCTGTGGCGTTGCGAGTGCCATTGTATGTGGCAGGAGTAGGCACATGCATGGTGCTTAGCCCACTTGGGTAAAAAGGGTTAGCACGGTCATATTGATGCTTCTCTCATTCCGTGCGAGATTCTTCCACATCCGCACGAATTGCTCGCAATTCATTCTCCACAAAGATCCGCAAGCCGATGAGCTCTCGTGTAAGGTTGTGTAACTCCTTTTCATAGGCGTTACTAACCTCAAGAATGTTGGACTTTGTTGCTTGGGTGATCTCTCCATAGTCCGTCTCTAGGCTTTTGAGACGATCGGTGAGGCCCTCAATTGCATTGTCCATCCCCGATAGAGCTTGCTCCAAGCTAGCAACACGAGGCTCTAAAGACTCCGAGGGTGGAGCTTTGGACTTCCCTCGTTTTCCTTGTGCACGTGGTTGAGGTTGATCCTCTCGTCCACGAACTTGCTCCTCCATGGTCACTTCAAGATCGGATGTCATGCTCTTGTGCTCGAACTGTGCTCTGACACCAACTGTCACGAGCTTAGAGGTTTGCACAGCTGCTCGTGCGGCACATAGGCAACTTGATTTCGAAAGTTGCTAAGTAAGCCTTGATGCTAGTCTTCTCGCTCAAGAAGAAAGAAGGACCGTTGAGCCAAAGAGCCTGTAGGCAAAGAAGAGAAGAGATGGAGACAAGAATGCTAAGCAAAAGAGCTTTGTATTAAAGTAGAGAGCTTTACAATGCTTGAATGCTAGAATGTTTGTGGATTTTTGTGGATGATTTACAAATGAGCTTGGAAGTGTTTATATAGGACCACCTCTCAAATGAATGGCCTAGATGTAATGCATCTAATGGTCTTAATTCATCCTTATCTTGATATATACAAAAATAGATAAGTACAAAAGAATATTCTTATATTATCCTATCTTAATAGATAAGTACAAAAGAATATTCTTATATTATCCTATCTTGCTAGAGTATTCTAGAAGACGGGCTTAGGCTTGCAACTTTCTAGATGCCAGGCCAAGCCTTACACATAAATGGGCTCTCTAGCAAATAAATTGGGCGGGTCGTAACATTAAGCTGCTGCATATACAGACTCTAATAATGACAATAAATTCTTTGCGATGTTAAAATTTTCGTAAGATTTTAAGAACACCATCTCCCCAACTCTTCGTGACACGACCCGCCCCTAGCTACACAGGCGAATCATGCCTAAAACTGTGGACTACTGGTTGTTTCTTAATTCTTGTCTTTCTTATGGAACAAATTTAAAATAATTCTCATTACATCCACAAATGAAATTTAAAATAAAACAATTTAACTATTACAACCTTAACATATCCTTGCACCATCATGTGGCTGGGCCTCCACACTTCCTAACTAGATCACATTTTGCTTTCATCCTGGGGGAGAAATTAAAAAAAAAAGAAAAATATAAACAAAGATGTGAGTATAAAACTCAGTGAGTGGGGATAAAAAAATATATTTGTAAATAAATCCAAAAGAAATCATATTGTTATAAAATAAATATTTGCTTTATATAAAAAAATAGTCTTTATAATCTATAACTTTCATATCATCTAAAATGTCATAAAACTTTAAAATAAATAATTATTGAATGACTAAATTCATCAAAATATTAGTTATATTTAAAACAATAAAATAATCATCTTTAATCGTATAATACGATACTCTTGATGATCATGCTAATATCATCGCTTCAGTTATTTACTATGCAAAACAAAATTTTCTTAAAAATCTTCTTTCAAAAGAAACTATTGTGAATCATGCTTCTTTTTCAAACTAACTCATATAAACATATTCAAAACTCTTTTCATTATACTGAACAAGTACCCCTGAAACTGTCTCATCCTGCCTGGCGAGATCTAACATCGCATAGGCAGAACTATCTGAATTTTCTCATATCTGGTGAGATCTACATCACACAGGCAGAGCTATCTGTACCTGGCAAGATCTAACATGGCGCAGGCCTGCTATCTAGTCATATGCATGCGTAGAGCTACCCCCAAAGGGCTAATGCGCCCAGATCACACGGCCCAAAGCCTCTATGTGTGTCTGAACGAGCCCCAAAGGCCTCTATCTGTATCACTGTCTAAGTCATCTGACTAATTGTCTGGATATCTGGGTACTAACTTAGTATAACATAACTACACTTTCTTATTTTCATTAAAAACTGATTTCATTTAAAAACTATTTTATATGCTAAAATTTCTCTTTTCAAGCAATTTATCAAAATCTGAAAATTTTATGCAAGCTAAAACTGAAAATATTTGTATTATTTGAATAATCCAAGACAACATTTAAAATGATATTTCTAAATACTTTAAGAAATTCTTGAGTCAAATGACTATGAAAACTTTAAATATCAATGCTTTCACACATTCTCTAAATTTACAAAATATAACTTTCTGAAAAAAACTAAAATATACTTCAAATATAAAATCTGATTTTTCTTTTCTAAATGTTATATCTTTGTTCAAACTAATTTTTTTTAAAACTAAAATTCATATCTGCAACCAATTTGAAACTAGCATTGAAATATCTTAATAATTGAAAATAAGTATAATAAATGGGTCTATCTACCCTCAAGAAATACTATAAAAACTAACTTGAAATATTCTAAATTCGCTAAAATTCTCGATAATTCTATAAAATGCTAAATAAACATAACTAAGTAAATACTAAAACATATTTCTAATTATCCAGAAAATAAATCTTCTACACTTTCTAAAACTTTCTAAAATATCCATAAAATAAAATACTTTCTATCTCACTATAAACCATAATTTATATTTTTATCTCAAAATCTCATATATCATACTTTAACTTAAGTCTTTTTGACTATTCTAAATTTTTCATAATTCTGCATTCAGGTTCCTGAAAATTCTGGAACAGCTTTCTAAATTTGCAATTCAACCCCTACTGCTGGGTAGTATTAAAATTTTGTATTGTCACCCCTACAGAATTAAATTCTAATTTCCAAAACTTTTTCTTCTTTTTTTTTGAATATAAAGTCACTTATCATTTTGTTAACCAAAATCGCCATTTCTTCAACATATGTATTTATTTAAAGAAAATAGCCCAATACCTCAATTTTCTATATTAATTTATTTAATTATAAATGTCTCTTTTCTAATCATAAACAAAAACTTTCTACTTTCCATTAACACATAGCATACACTCCTTCTGCAACTTTCACCTTAATTTTATTTTTCTCTTGTACTCAAACTTATCGAAACAACATTTACTATATATTCAAAAACTAATCTACTAGCACTACCCATAACCATCCTTCTATCCAAAATCTAATACTTTACACACACTTTTTTTAAAATACATAAATCACCATCATCTATTCTAAAAACCTTTAATAAAACTCAATTAATTAAACTAATAACTTAAATCATATGAAAAACCATAAACTTAACACACTTTAATATAATATGAAATTCTCAAAATATAATCCACTCACTAATTGGGTTGCACAACTCGGTTAGCTCGGATTTGATTCCAAAATCAACATTCCACATAGTTGGCCACATCCTTCAACAAGAATTAATCCTTCCTTATCCCAACATCATAAAAGAGCTTATCACATCATATTCAATTAGTAATCAACTTGAATATTTAAAATTCTCAATATCCAACTTCATATCTTAATCCAATCAATCCTAATTAATCGTATTTCTAAACTTCTTAAACAGAATAGTTCCTGTTCTCTCATTTTTAATAAATAATTGACTTGTCATAATGGTCTAAAATTTTATACAGGCTTTCTACACATACATATCTAATAACATATAAAATTTCATTGTATTCCAAGTTCATTAAGTACCCCAAAATCTTCATGTTTCTAGATACAAAAATTATGTAGATTCATTTTCAGAACTGACCTCTCCATATTCCAAAATACATGATAATTCATACTAAATTCGTAAAATTACAAAACTCTCCAAATTTAAACTAGACATACATACAAACTCATAAACCAAATTTCATAATTTTTGAAGACCTCTAAGTACCTCAAATAATTTACCCAAAACTGATTTTCTGTAGAAAAACTGAATTTCCAGTCGTAAACAGTAAAATTCAAAAATTCATATAAAATTGTATACTCTACATTTTTCAATGATTCTAACTTTAAACAAATCCTTATGATTTCTATTTTAACATATATAAATTTGAGAATCAGATTCAAAGCCAATAAATTGCAGAAATTTTCAGAATTGCTACTGTTTATAGAACCCTAAATTTAATTTCAACATCTTAAACCTTCAAATTCACCAAGACAAACCATAAACACATCAAGAAAATGATCAATTATCTTAAATAAGACTTCAATTCCATCTTGATCCTCCTTCTCTCTCTAGATTATCTCTCTAAAAATTATAAAACATCCAAATATCTCCTTAAATTTCAATTTTCTTGCATGAAATACACAAAAATAACTTAATATTGATGGAATTATAAAAATTACCTGTTTTTCCTTCTTCAACAGCCCCAAAATCCTCCGTTTTCTTTTCTCTCTTTGCTTCCCCGTCTCCTTCTCCCCTTCTCTAATTATTTCTCATTTAATTGTGAATATAATGAAAGAAATAATTATAGAAAATGGGCTGGGCTCATATGTGGGCTGGTTGACATTAAAAGAATGGGTTTGAGTTTTTTTTTTTAAATGGGCCCAAAAAAATGGGTTGTTTCAATACTATCTCCTCAAAAAAATTTCATCCTCGAAATTTCAAAAGGTCCAAAATACTCAAATCATAAAACATACTCATGTGATGCTATATAGCATCTATTATATGTATAACAACACTCTGGGAACCATGTAACATGACTCTTTTTTTTTTCCACTACCAAGAATCATTCCAATAAGCTACAACCTTGATTTCTCACAAAAGAAGAACAAAGCTCTGATTGTTGCAAGAATATTTCGTCTTTCATATGAATCAAGATCTGTCTCTAGATTAGGAAGACAAATTTTCAATTCTTTTGACTTATAAATGTAACCATTTCTTTCTTAACTTTTCCCATACATATTTTCACTTCTTAAAACTAATTAATGAGTTGCCAAATTGGTATGACCCATCCTAACTATCGCTATCCGTAGGATCCCGGCGCTCCGAAGGAAAGCAATAACTAGGATATGTCATTACTAAAGGCACACTCTTTATACTTCAAATACACAACCTTGATAAAGCACTTATAAGAATTGTACATAAGTCCGAAACTCGTATCTAAAAGATTATGGATGCATCTATGAAAAAAAACGTCAATAAAAATCTGACAAGATATCCTTTGCCTTTCAAACTTAACTAACTTGCAAATTTTTAAAATAATAATTATTATAATAACATCAACAACAACACCACGCTCAATGTGTATTTCCATCAACTCAACTTTTTCATGGACTTTTGTCCTCATCTCAACTCAGTCATGATATTCTTCTAATGTAATGTCGTTAGCCTCAAACTCTTTAAATGCTTAGTTTATCACAATTCCAACAATAATAATTCAACTTCTCACTAATAACATATAAAAATTTATAACTATTATTGCAAAACATATTGTACACCTATTCATAACCATAAGCTGAATCAAATAAGCATGTCAAAATCTATACAAGATAAAGAGTCCACTTGCATACCATAATGTATAGAAATACATATAGTTCCCTCGGCACATTGTAAAATATAAATATGTGCATATATTGAAATATCACATGGAAATCTAAATTACTACCTTATGACCCTTTTTGTCATATGAATAACATGAAAACCTCATAACTTATAACCATACAAAATACTTCTTTTCAAAACTATCTCACATGATTCAAAATCTTAGTTAGGTCATGGCATTGATATAGCTCTATTTTCATACTAAGCGAAGCCAACCTTATATTTTTTTATTGAGCCACTTAAATTATTCTATACTACACTTATTCTCTTGTAAGATACTTATCCATTTATATCATATAAGTTGGACTAAAGCTCCAATGACCCACTTCTGACAATACATCAAAAGTGTAACTTCTAGGCTTCACAAAAGTACTTTCACAACCCCTAAAATCATGATCACTATCTCATCAATAATAGAATCTATATTAAATACTTCATCTTCATTTTTTTTTCACACTATTATGTAAAGATATACTCTAGGCATTATGTCATCATCATTCAGCACATGCTCATATCTCAACTTACTACTCTCAAAACTAGTGCTTCAAAGTAAAAGCTTCAATCATCTTATGTCATCGTGTACTACATATCATGCATAACTCAATTATCATAAAAATCATTCAAGCAAATCATAATTTTCTAAATTCCTCCTTAGTATACCTTGCATTCTAAAATAGCATATACCATGTAATTCCTCATATTACAATTATCATAACTCAGTTCTTCATATAATCTTAGTTTTTATAATATGAAAATCATCACAATTCATAGCATTAACATAACTACAAAAATTAGGCTATACATAAATTCTCTAATCCACAATGCTTGATAAAACTATTTAGCCTTATATCGAATATTTCTGTTCATATCATAACAACTCAAAATACTAACATAGAACAAACAGCTACGTCGTAAAACAGTTAGGTAAGCAACAAATTTCTAAGATAAGTATCTAACGTCATAACTAAGTCATAACTAAATAATCTCTCTCTGAGCTACTAGGACTAAGCCAATTTATTTCTCCAACTATGTTCATATGAGGTTGCCACGTCTAAGTTTGATGGTGCTTCCACAGACAACTACATCTTTCCAAAGCAAATGCTTCTATTTGACATAGTAAGAGTCTGCTGAATACTAATCATGCTCTGATACCAAATTGACACGACCCGCCCCTAGCTACACGGGTGAATCATGCCTAAAACTGTGGACTACTGGTTGTTTCTTAATTCTTGTCTTTCTTATGGAACAAATTTAAAATAATTCTCATTACATCCACAAATGAAATTTAAAATAAAACAATTTAACTATTACAACCTTAACATATCCTTGCATCATCACGTGGCTGGGCCTCCACACTTCCTAACTAGATCACATTTTGCTTTCATCCGGGGGGGGATTTTAAAAAGAAAGAAAAATAAAAACAAAGATGTGAGTATAAAACTCAGTGAGTGGGGATAAAAATAGGTATTTGTAAATAAATCTAAAAAAATATATATCATCATAAAATAAATCTTTGCTTATAAAAGAAACAATCTTTAAAACTTGTAACTTTCGTATCATCTAAAACGTCATAAAACTTGAAAATAAATAACTATTGAATGACTAAATTCATCAAAATACTAGTTATATTTAAAACAATAAAATAATCATCTTTAATCGTATAATACGATGCTTTTGATGATCATGCTAAAATAATCGCTTCAGTTATTTACTATGCAAAACAAAATTTTCTTAAAAATCTTCTTTCAAAAGAAACTATTGTGAATCATGCTTCTTTTTCAAACTAACCCATATAAACATATTCAAAACTCTTTTCATTATACTAAACAAGTACCCCTGAAATTGTCTCATCCTGCCTGACGAGATCTAACATCGCATAGGCAGAACTATTTGAATTTCCTCATACCTGGTGAGATCTACATCACGCAGGCAGGCTATCTGTACCTGACGAGATCTAACATCCGCAGGCCTGCTATCTAGTCATATGCATGCGTAGAGCTGCCCCCAAATGGCTAATGCGCCCAGATCACACGGCCCAAAGCCTCTATGTGTGTCTGAACGGGCCCCAAAGGCCTCTATCTGTATCACTGTCTAAGTCATCTGACTAATTGTCTGGATATCTGAGTACTAGCTTAATATAACATAACTACACTTTCTTATTTTCATTAAAAATTGATTTCATTTAAAAACTGCTTTATATGCTAAAATTTCTCTTTGCAAGCAATTTATCAAAATTTGAAAATTTTATGCAAGCTAAAACTGAAAATATTTGTATTATTTGAATTAATCCGAGACAACATTAAAAATGACATTTCTAAATACTTTAAGAAATCCTTGAGTCAAATGACTATGAAAACTTTAAATATCAATGCTTTCACACATTCTCTAAATTTACAAAATATAACTTTCTGAAAAAAACTAAAATGTACTTCAAATATAAAATCTGATTTTTCTTTTCTAAATGTTATATCTTTGTTCAAACTAATTTTTTTTTTAAAACTAAAATTCATATCTACAACCAATTTGAAACTAGCATTGAAATATCTTAATAATTGAAAATAAGTATAATAAATGGGTCTATCTACCCTCAAGAAATACTATAAAAACTAACTTGAATTCTTCTAAATTCGCTAAAATTCTCGATAATTCTATAAAATGCTAAATAAATATAACTAAGTAAATACTAAAATATATTTCTAATTATCCATAAAATAAATCTTCTACACTTTCAAAAACTTTCTAAAATATCCATAAAATAAAATACTTTCTATCTCACTATAAACCACAATTTATATTTTTATCTCAAAATCTCATATATCATACTTTAACTGAAATCTTTTTTACTATTCTAAATTTTTCATAATTCTGCATTCATGTTCCTGAAAATTCTGGAACAGCTTTCTAAATTTGTAATTCAGCCCCTACTGTTGGGTAGTTTTAAAATTTTGCATTGTCACCCCTATAGAATTAAATTCTAATTTTCAAAACTTTTTCTTTTTTTTTTTTTTGGAATATAAAGTCACTTATCATTTTGTTAACCAAAATCACCATTTCTTCAACATATGTATTTATTTAAAGAAAATAACCCAATACCTCAATTTTCTATATTAATTCATTTAATTATAAATGTCTCTTTTCCAATCATAAACAAAAACTTTCTACTTTCCATTAACACATAGCATACACTCCTTCTGCAACTTTCACCTTAATTTTATTTTTCTCTTGTACTCAAACTTATCGAAACAACATTTACTATATATTCAAAAACTAATCTACTAGCACTACCCATAACTATCCTTCTATCCAAAATCTAATACTTTACACACACTTTTTTCAAAATACATAAATCACTATCATCTATTCTAAAAACCTTTAATAAAACTCAATTAATTAAACTAATAACTTAAATCATATGAAAAACCATAAACTTAACACACTTTAATATAATATGAAATTCTCAAAACATAATCCACTCACTAATTGGGTTGCACAACTCGGTTAGCTCGGATTTGATTCCAAAATCAACATTCCACATAGTTGGCCACATCCTTCAACAAGAATTAATCCTTCCTTGTCCCAACATCATAAAAGAGCTTATCACATCATATTCAATTAGTAATCAACTTGAATATTTAAAATTCTCAATATCCAACTTCATATCTTAATCCAATCAATCCTAATTAATCGTATTTCTAAACTTCTTAAACAGAACAGTTTCTGTTCTCTGATTTTTAATAAATAATTGACTTGTCATAATTGTCTAAAATTTTATACAGGCTTTCTACACATACATATCTAATAACATATAAAATTTCATTGTATTCTAAGTTCATTAAGTACCCCAAAATCTTCATGTTTCTAGATACAAAAATTCTGTAAATTCATTTCCAGAACTGACCTCTCCATATTCCAAAATACATGATAATTCATACTAAATTAGTAAAATCACAAAACTCTCCAAATTTAAACTAGACATACATACAAACTCATATCCCAAATTTCATAATTTTTGAAGACCTCTAGGTACCTCAAATAATTTACCCAAAACTGATTTTCTGTAGAAAAACTGAATTTCCAGTCGTAAACAGTAAACTTCAAAAATTCATATAAAATTGTATACTCTACATTTTTCAATGATTCTAACTTTAAACAAATCCTTATGATGTCTATTTTAACATATATAAATTTGAGAATCAGATTCAAAGCCAATAAATTGCAGAGATTTTCGGAATTTCTACTGTTTACAGAACCCTAAATTTAATTTCAACATCTTAAACCTTCAAATTCATCAAGACAAACCATAAACACATCAAGAAAATAATCAATTACCTTAAATAAGACTTCAATTCCATCTTGATCCTTCTTCTCTCTCTAGATTATCTCTCTAAAAATCATAAAACATCCAAATATCTCCTTAAATTTCAATTTTCTTGCATGAAATACACAAAAATAACTTAATATTGATGGAATTATAAAAATTACCTGTTTTTCCTTCCTCAACAGCCCCAAAATCCTCTTTCTTCTTTTCTCTCTTTGCTTCCCCGTCTCCTTCTCCCCTTCTCTAATTATTTCCCATTTAATTATAAATATAATGAAAGAAATAATTATAGAAAATTGGCTAGGCTCGTATGTTAGCTGGTTGACATTAAAAGAATGGGCTTGAGTTTTTTTTTTTTAAATGGGCCCAAAAAAATGGGCTGTTTCACTTCGCAACTTAATATTTAATAGCATAGTCCTTAGCATCAACATGACAAGCTGCGTGTACAGACCATGGCACTTAGAAACAATGTTTTGATGAGGAAGGTGAGAGAATGACTCGCATCATTTGTGTCTTAATTCTGAAAACATTTTCCTTGTGCTCCACATCTCCCAACAAGAACACCAAGCTCTGCATTGAGGATCAACTCAAGGGTTATTATTTGCACAATATTTGGCGTCTATTTCGCAACAAACTTCTGAACCCAAAAAAAAAAAAAAACCAAAATAATAACAACCCAAAAAAGGGAAATAACAAACTGTAGAGCTTATAAGTTAAACTCTCGTGGCTGGAACAAGAGATTTATGCCTCTATGCTTCTCAAACAACACCGCATCTTCTGCCTTGGCGGCTGTTTTATAGTTGCTGTTGATTACTTATTTTATCCCCGCCACTAAGCCACGTCCTCTTGCATCCCCATTCGCTGAAATATATTATTTAATGTAAGATGAAGAGCATGGTAAATTGCCACATTGAAGTATAATGAATCTAATGATAACACACTTACAATATAAGGTTTAGTATATTATCATCAAGACATAAACGCAATTGAAAATCGTAAGACAAAATCATTTTATATGTTATTTGATTACTGCGAAGAGTAATATGACAAAAGCAAGCCCATAAATTAAACCTGCCACTTGGATGTGCTTCAATGCAACCAGGTTGGATTACGTACGGCTCTGCGGGACCGTCCGAAGTATTTGGTAGCCTCCCCCTTATCATGAATTACCAGTGCCACGCAAAATTTAAGAAAGAAAAAACATAAATAAAAAACAGTAATTAAACAAAATATATAAGTGATTCGCTTACAGCCTGCATAAAAACCTGCATATAGACACTGGATGCACGGCGTAAGTTTTGTAGCCAGCGGAAGGCAGGATAAAAGCATGTGTGCACAAGCATGCATAGACACTGATTTTAAGTTTAAAAGACGATTGCACAGCAATGTCAATAGAACCAGAATAGATTATCTGTCAACATGACATAAAGAGTCAGGTTTTCCAAACCCACATGGCCGTATGATAATCTAACAAGGTTTGTAGTTCACTTTAATCTAATGTTGATGAATAACAGTAAGGGCGTTAGCTGAATAGCTGCATTAACTGAATTGCTTTCAGCCTCAGATACCCGAATAAGGATTATCACTCTTAATTCCTCAGGTTCAACTAGACCCTCCTTCAGAAGAGTTGCCTGGATCTTTTGATACTTTTGCAACAGAATATATACATAGTTACAAACCCCATGTGAAAGAAGCTATTACAAAGCATGTTCTGTCCAACTCTGACTCAGCTCCACTTGCTGCCTTGGTAACTGATTTGTTTTTTTACATCCATGATAGATGTAGCTAATGAACTCGGTGTTCCTTCCTATGCGTTCTTCGCTGCTAGTGCAGGCTTTCTTGGTCTTATGCTATACCTTCCAACAAGGCATGACAAGTTTGGCGTGGAATTTGAAGAGTCTGATGCTAACTCTGTTACGGATCACTTCCGCCACGCACAACAATAATTTTTCAACAAATGGGTCACCATATATGGAGCAAGTATCAAGCCCAAAAAACTAGTCTATTAGGTGGAGGAACTCCTTCCATATATAAGCCCCATGACCTTCCCTTAACCAATCAATGTGGGACTCCCAATGAGGATTATCCAAATGGGGACTCCACATCTACAACAATCCCCCTCTTCAGACAAGGCCCCGGCGGGTGGCGGCGCCATCCTTGTCTGAACCACCAATGATAATCCTCCACAAAGATAAGGCCCCTGCTTCTTGTCTGAACCAAACGAGTCCACACATTGCTGTCTTGGGTTGGCTCTGATACCACTTGTTACGGATCACTTCCGCCACGCACAACAATAATTTTTTAACAAATGGGTCACCATATATGGAGCAAGTATCCAGCCCAAAAAACTAGTCTATTAGGTAGAGGAACTCCTTCCATATATAAGCCCCATGACCTTCCCTTAACCAATCAATGTGGGACTCCCAATGAGGATTATCCAAATGGGGACTCCACATCTACAACAAACTCTACCAGTTCCACTTTCGTCAATCCAGTACCTGCTAGTGTTTTGCCTTCCTTTTGGCTTAATAAGTATGGTGGGTATACTACAATGAGGAACCATGAAGAAGATACGAGAAGATCAAAGGGATCGTTGTGAACACATTTGCGAAGCTGGAATCTCATGCAGTTAAGTCTTTGTTAAATGCTGATCATTTTCCACCTGTTTACAGTTGGACCGATCATTGATCTCAAGGGGCAGAGTGATCTGTTGCTTTCGGATGAGACACAACGTGATGAGATGATGAAATAGCTTGATAATGAGCCTCCTTCGTCAGTTTCGTCTTCTTGTGCTTTGGAAGCATGGGGAGTTTTGGTAAAGGGCAAGTGAAGGAAATTGCAGTTGGGCTGGAAAAAAGTGGCCGGAAGGTTCTTGTGGTCTTTACGAAAGCCACCACCCAAGGATAAAACTGCAGCGCCTACTGATTACACGAGTGATCTTTACGAGGTATTGCCAAATGGGTTCTTGGGAGAGAAAAAACAACATTGGGATGGTATGCGGATGGGCACCATAGGAGGAAGTCTTGGCTCATAGGTCTATAGGAGGATTTGTGTCACACTGTGGGTGGAATTCAACCTTGGAGAGCTTGAGGAATGGTGTTCCGATTGTGACATGGCCTACGTCTGCTTTAGCAACAGATAAATGCTTTTCAGATGGTGAGAGATATGGGGTTGGCAGTAGAATTGAACTAGTGGAGAGGTAGTGTTAGCAGATGAGATAGCAAAAGCAATAAGATGTGTGATGGACGGTGATAAGGAGGTGAGAAATAGGGTGAAGGAGGCAAGTGAAAAGAGCAGATTAGCTGTGATGAGTGGTGGATCTTCATTTGCTGCATATGGACGCTTGATTGAGGATCTTCTCAGAATGGAGTGACTAAGGGAAAGTCGTACTAGTTTGATAGGCGAAGCCGGTTAATCATCTATGGTAATTCATTATTAAAAAAATTGTTGCATGCAAGTATTAGCTGTTATGGCCATAACAATATTGGGCTCAATTATTTCTAATACAGTAAGCCCATTACTGAAGCCCATTATTTGGGCCCATTAATTGGGTTCCACAATGACCCATCCTGACTTCTATATAAACCCTCCGAATTATTACTCAAGGTATGCACACTTTTCTGAACTTATTCTCCCTCTAAATTTCCTTTGCTTTTGAGAGCTTCTCTCTCTAGGAAATTCCCCAGAAAATTCTAGAGTGCCGGAAACTGACTTGAGCGTCGGAGGGTTCTCGCCGGCACCACCGCCGGCACCCCTGACTATTTTTCTTTGCTCGTAGGACTGGACCCGATGTACAACTCGAGCTCCGACCTGCTTCCCGGCCATCCAGAAATCGTGCATCAACAGTTGGCGTCGTCTGTGGGAACGACAATTCAAGCCTCTTTAGTTGTTGCTCCCATCCAAACGTATTCAAACACATCATGAGTCACGAATCCCAACACTCAACCTCCCTAGAGATTGACGAAGAAATCGAGGTTGAAGCACCTCCCCGACGCCGAAGGGTAGTTGATACGGGGAGAGCATTAGTTATATCCTCTGGGGTGGGGCCTAACCTCAGGCAACCCCGGCTTCCACTTAGAAGACCGAGGAAGAGCAAGACGAATCGATTAACTACCATGGAATATACCATGCGAAATTTTAGTGAACAGATGAATCGTATGGCGATTATGTTCAACCAAGCATTTGGGCAAAGTGCCCAGCCGGCTGCAAACACTGCTGGGAATAACCCAATTAGTGCCATGGTAGTACCAAATGTCTAGACGGATGTTGGTGGGCGTCCTGATTTAGTCGCCCAGACTACTGGATTGCCTCACCATCAGGTCATTCAACCGAATCTTCCCCATCCTATTGTTCAAGGAGAAGATGGTCGTCCACAATGGGAATCACCATTTGCTGAAGATATTCTAAGGGAATGATACCCATATGGATTCCGGATGCCGCAACTCGAGCTTTACCAAGGGACAACGGACCCCCGAGAGCATTTAGACTTTTTTATTTCTCATATGGAGATACAAGGGTCTCAGGGGGAATCATGTGCAGAACTTTTTCTCTTACCCTTGGAGGACCAGCTAAGCAATGGTATAAAAGGCTACCAGCTGCATCCATCTCTAGCTTTGATGAGCTTGCCCGTAGTTTCCTCACGCATTTTAGCAATATGAAAACAAGAAGTCGACCAGCACAGAGCCTTCTTTCAATCAAGCAGGGTCGTAATGAATCCCTCTGTGCATTTTTAGACAGATATCAGCGGGAGGTTGCCCGAGTGGATCTATTTCATGATGGTTACGCTATGCAAGGCTTGGTTCAAGGAATCAGAGGGGAGCTCCCTCTAGCATGGGAATTCTCCGTTAACCTCCCACGTACGTATCAAGAAGCATTAGCAAGGGTCTCTAGCCATGCTGATGCAGAGGAAATTTTTCAAGCAAATTACCCTGGGCAGACTCCGGTGGTACCTAATTTCTCACGTACAGATAGATGACCGTATGATAATCATAGAGGAGAATCTCATGATAGAAATCGAAGGTCAGTTCCAGATCGACGCTCTACGCGAGATACAGTCAGAAATGATCGCTTCCTGTTGCAAGGGTCATCCACTCGACCCCGCCAAGAGCATCATGATCGACCTCAGGAGGAACATCATACATTCACGTTACTTAATATGCCTCAGCAGGATATCTTGAAGGAAATCAAAGATAAAGGTCTACTGAAAGAACCTGCTCCCTTACGGTCGAATCCAAAAACAAGAGACAAAAGAAAGTTTTGTCATTTCCACCAGGCTCATGGTCATAATACTGCGGATTGCTTCGAACTGAGGAGACAAATCGAGGGTCTTATCAAGGATGGCCAGCTACAAGAATACATTTATCGGCCCCCTGAACCATCCAACAAGAGTGATAAAGGGAAGGAACCATTAGAAGAAGTAGCCACAATTTTTGGGGGAGTAGTGGTTGGTTCAAGTTCCCAAGCCTGAAGGCACCTAGCCAGGCAAGCAAGATATGACCTCCCTCGCCACGAAATCAACTTGACAGCCTCATCCACCAATGTAGAAGATCATGATGTTATCTCCTTGTCATCGCAAGATGCGCAAGGTATCCATCATCCACATTGTGATGCCTTGGTCCTCACAGTGATAGTGGCCAATAAAAGGCTACGAAGAGTGTTGATTGACAACGGGAGCTCGGCTGACATAATGTCGTTGGATGCATTTGATCGATTGGGTCTCAACCGTAGAGATATGAGAGGCATCCAAACTTCTCTGATGGGATTCGCTGGAGGAAAGGTTATTCCCGAAGGAGTAATCTCGTTACCTGTGACCCTGGGAGAGGGCTCTCTACAGACAACCAGGATGGTGAATTTTCTCGTGGCAGATCATCCGGGAGTTTATAACGCCATCCTTGGTCGGCCATCACTTTACGACTTCAAGGCCGTGATGGGTGTCTATCATCATGTCCTGAAATTTCCTACACCTTCAGGGATAGGAGAAGTAAGAGGTGAACAACAAACTTCTCGGGAATGCTACAACATGGCTTTCAAAGAGAAGGCACATAAGCTATGGATGATTCGTGGAGAGCCTTCCGAGGGGATGGAAGGTTTGGATCCACGGGACCGAGAGAAGGGGGGGCTGTAGCTCCAATAGAAGGGATCGATGACGTCCATGTTTGCTTGAATGATCCGAAAAAGACAGTGAAGGTGGGTGAGAATCTTCCTCTACCAATCAAGGATAGGTTGAATGATTTTCTTCGAGAGTACAGCGACGTTTTTGCATAGTCTCACGAAGACATGCCTGGTATAGACCCGAATATAGCTGTCCACCGCCTTAATGTTAACCCTGGAGCTCAACCCGTTCGACAAAAGAGGAGGCACCAAGCCCCAGAGCGTTCAGAGGCGATTGCCTTAGAAGTGAGTAAACTTTTGACAAGTTGAATCATTCGGGAGGTAAACTACCCCGAATGGCTCTCTAATGTTGTGTTGGTGAAAAAAGCCAATGGAAAATGGCGTGTTTGCATCGACTTCAAAGACTTGAACAAGCATTGTCCAAAAGACAGTTTTCCACTGCCCAGGATAGATCAATTAGTTGATGCAACAGCTGGCCACCAACTGCTAAGCTTCATGGATGCTTATTCTGGTTATAACCAGCTTCCCATGTATTCAAAGGATGAAGAAAAAACAGCCTTCATCACTGATAGAGGGTTATACTGTTACCGGATGATGCCGTTCGGATTGAAAAATGCTGGAGCAACTTACCAACGGTTGGTAAACTCTATGTTTGCTCCTCTCCTAGGAAAGACAATGGAAGTTTATGTGGATGATATGCTCACCAAGAGCATGGACGCTAGATCCCACGTAGACGACCTCCGAACAACTTTTGACATCCTCCGGAAGCATGATATGAAGCTGAATCCCACCAAATGTGCTTTTGGGGTATCCTCTGGGAAGTTCTTAGGATTCATTGTCACCCAAAGGGGGATAGAAGCCAATCCTGAAAAAATCCAAGCACTTATGCGACTGGAATCTCCCAAAACTCTGAAGGATATACAAGTCCTCACTAAACGACTAGCCGCCCTGAATCACTTTATTTCTAGGGCAACTGACAAATGTCACCCTTTCTTCAAAGCGTTAAGGAAGTGCAAGCAATTTGAATGGATAAATGAGTGTGAGAATGTTGTTCTACAGCTGAAAAAGTACTTAGGTTCTCCTCCTCTCCTCTCCAAACCAATTTTGGGGGAACCACTTTTTCTGTATCTAGCAGTCTCTACATGCGCAGTGAGTGCAGCTCTTGTCCGTGAAGATCAGGGAATTCAGAGGCCGGTCTATTATGTGAGTAAGGCCTTGACAGAAGTCGAAGGTAGATACCCTCCTATGGAGAAGCTGGCTCTCGCCTTAGTTGTTACGGCACGAAAGCTTCGCCCATATTTTCAAGCACATACTGTTATGGTCCCAACTGATCACCCTTTGTGACAGATACTCTATCGCCCAGAGCTTTCTGGAAGACTTGTCAAGTGGTCCATTGAGTTGGGAGAGTTTGACATACATTATGTGGCAAGACCATCAATCAAAGGGCAGGCAATCGCTGATTTCATTGCCGAATTTTCAAGTAGTATAGATAAGGAGGATGAAGAAACCAGTACAGGGTCACATGATCGACCAATGTCCATGGGAATCAATCCACAGAAGGCATGGATCTTGTTCGTAGATGGGTCATCTAACAAGATTGGTAGTGGAGCTGGCTTGATTCTGTCAACCCGGGATGGAGTAGAGGTAGCTGTGGCACTACGTTTTAATTTTAAAACCACAAATAATGTCGCAGAGTATGAAGCTCTCCTTGGAGGACTTAGGCTGGCAGTTGCCTTGGGGGTAGGAGAGATCGTCATCTACAACGATTCCCAACTTGTGGTTAACCAAATCCGTGGAGACTATCAGGCAAAAGGCTCTACCATGATAGCTTACTTGGGTAGAGTTAACTCCCTTCTGCGCGGTTTTAAAGGTTTCGACATCATAAGAGTCTCAAGGGTGGAGAATTCAAAGGCTGACAGTTTAGCCAGAATTGCTTCAGGAATAGACCTCCTTCTACCGACCGCCTATCACATGGTCGTTCTAGAATCGCCAAGCATATCATAACATGAGCTTCCGCCAGAGAATACAATGACCATAAACGGTAGCCCTTGCTGGATGGACCCTATCATAAAGTTCTTAGAAACGGGGGAACTTTCAGCTAACCGAAATGAAGTGATCAAGGTAAGAGGGAGAGCGTCAAGGTATACTATGGTTAATGGTGTTCTTTACAAAAGAGGGTTCAGCCTTTCTCTTTTAAAATGTCTTCGCCCAGAAGAAGCTGACTATGTTCTTAGAGAAATCCACGAGGGGACATGTGGTAACCATTCCGGTGGTCGATCGCTAACTCGTAAGTGTATCAGGCAAGGATACTATTGGCCAACCATGAGAAATGATGCTAAAGCATTTTCAACTAGGTGCAACAAGTGCCAAAGGTTTGCCAACATTCCAAGGAAAGCTCCTGAGAACATGACTCCAATGACAGCCCCATGGCCGTTTGCCCAATGGGGACTAGACCTTATTGGACCTCTTCCAATGGGTAAAGGTCAAGTTAAATATGCTGTTGTGGCAATTGATTACTTCACTAAGTGGGCAGAGGCTGAACCCCTCGCGTCGATTACTGAAAGGAAGACCACGGACTTCGTAAAGAAGTCAATTGTCTATAGGTTTGGTATCCCTCATACCATCATTACGGACAATGGCAAGCAATTCGACAACTCCAACTTCAGGAACTTCTGTAAGGAGCTGAACATCTCTTTGTGCTTTTCATCTCCAGCTCATCCTCAAGCAAACGGTCAGGTGGAGGCTGTTAACAAAACCATTAAACACCTCCTCAAGACCAAATTAGATGCTAGGAAAGGTGCATGGCCAGAAGAGCTTCCACAAGTGCTCTGGGCATACCGAACCACTGTCCATACAGTAACAAGAGCAACCCCATACTCCTTGGCGTTTGGCTCGAAAGCATCATACCTGTTGAAATTGGCCTTCCATCACCTCGTACTGAGGGATATGACGAAGAGCTTAATCATAGAAGCCTTCAACTCAACCTAGATCTTCTTGAGGAGGAAAGGGATCTCACTAGTGTCAAGGTTGCTGCTTACCAAGAGAGGGTTGCTCGATATTTCAACTCTAAGGTCAAGCGCCGATCTCCCCAAGAGGGAGACTTGGTTTTGAGACAGGTACTACAAAGTACCCGAGATCCCACTGATGGAGCATTGGGGCCCAACTGGGAGGGTCCTTATCAAGTTAAGGCAGTCATCCGACCAGGCACCTACAGACTGGTCACCATGGATGGGAGGTTGCTCTGTCATCCATGGAATATTGAGCACTTAAAGAAGTACTACCCGTAATCTCTTTGTATATGCAATAACTCCTTCCAGGAACTTATGCATGTGTAACAACTCCCATAGGGAGACCTATAAAGAGATTATCAATAAAGTGTTCAGTTTATTGTATTTCAAATCGTACATCTTTAAAGCTCATGTATGATCAAATTGCAAGAAGATGAAAAGAGTAAAAGAATACAACACCAGGAAAAGAAAATTCTTGGAGTTCTTATTACTTCAAAAATTGGCCAAGGAGTGCCATACATATAGTCCAAGTAAGGACAAATCCTCACCTATAACATTAAACTGAAAGCAAAGACAATAAAAGATAAAATCAATTCCAACTAACTCTAAGAAGTGGCCTCATCATCTCTTTCTTCATCTGAAGACGATGAGGTAGAGTCGCCTTGCTTGGCTTGCCAGGCTACTGTGTCCAATGTCGACTCATAATCCTCATCTTTAAGGATGAGGCGGTGGAATTGCTCAGGATCAGAGTTCGTTGTCGGGATAGACTCTGCCACCAAGTTTAACTCTTCAGCTATGGGTGACTGATCAATCTCTGGGTAGCAGTCATGGAACCATCTACGCACCCCATTGACTCCATCATTGGCCCTCTTATGTTATATAGCTGCCTCCTTCTTGGCTTCAGACAAGTCTGCTTTCATTCTGCTCATCTGTTCCTTCATCTCTGCCATCTTTCTTTCCATTTCGGTTAAGTTGTCGAGGCAGATTAGATGTTTCGCCTTCCAGTCGTCAACCTCAGAAGTGAGATGGTTAACTTCCTTGAGGAGGTTGGTGTTGGTAGACTCTCCTTGAGCCAAGGGTCCTGTCGCCTGCAGAAAGAAAGGCAAAGAAAGGAAAAGAAATAAGGCATGACTTTCAAAAGTATAAAAAAAGAGGGGTCTCAGTAAAACCTAACCTGAAGTATGATGCCCATCCGACAGCGATCGCATCAAAGTATGTGAGTTTTACATTCTCTGGAAAGACATTGGTAGGTATGAGACGTGCAGCACTTTGAGACAATTCCCGAAGGTAGTCTCCACATGTTGAGCCACTCTAAAAGCCTGTACTGTCAAAAGTAAAACGCTTGGGTAGTTGAGAGGCTGAGGGTAACTTGCTCCCAGTAGGCTTCGAGGCTACCACTTCATCCGCAGGTTGAACGGAGGTTGACCTATCAGGAACCGACTTCTGTATGGGAATCTCCTTGTGACCACTGGCTCTCCTCTTCGAAGGTCCAAGAGTTGGAGGACTTCCACTCCGTTTCTTTTGGGAAGAACCAGGCCTGTCATGAGTAAAGGGCTTAAGCGGCATCTTAGCTACAAGTTGAGCAAATTGCTTCTTGGTAGGATGTAAAGGAAATAGTCCTGCGCGAAAATAAAACTGGTAAGACAACAAGCACATGCTTGATGAAGTAAGATTGGAAAGTAATGATCAAGCTGACCTTCCGGAGGAATTGGAGGTGATAAGTCAAGATGGACCAATTGCTTCCGATCAGTGAGGCTATGCACGTTCTTCGAGTCCACGGGTAGCTTGAGTACCACTTGCAAGTTGTCTCTCTCTTTCTGAGATAACAGCGGATGTTTGGTCCAAGGAGCTGCAATAAAAACAAAAAAGGATGTCAGTTGATCAAGAGTTTTCATAACAAAGACGGATAGGGAGTCATTATAATATGGTACCACAAAAACCAAAACGCCTCCTGATCCTTAACTTCTCTCCTTTTGGACGAGCACCTTCTTGATACTTCCAACCGCCACCACACCAGAATTGTTTATACTTCCATTCTTTCACATGAGAGGAGATGCCAAAAAGGCGGTTGGGGTCATCCGTCTTCCCTTGCTGGGATATATAATAGTAACCCGTTTTCTTTCCATTCGGTGGATGAATGGCGAAAATGTGCTTAACATGGTTGGTGGTAGGATCACCAAGGCCTGCGCTTCTAAACAAACTTTGGAAAGCTATCAGAAGTCTCTATCCATTGGCCGACAGTTGGGTAGGGGCAATGCCCATAGCGTCGAGCATACGACGAACATAGTTATCAAAAGGCACCCGGAGACCAGCTCTCAATAACTCTAAGCTTAAACCAATGACACCTCGTGGTGGCCTACTCCACCGATCACCTTTCCTTGGAAGAAATAGGATGACTGAAGCCGGGATAAGGAAATGGGCTCTATATATATTTAATCGATCACTCGGGAGTTGATTATCAATATGGTCGGCCTCCCACCACTTTTCAACCTCCGGTTCACTATCTGAGGTAGCAGAAGACGACCAATCGCTATCCCCCTCAGTATCTACCACCTTGTGGTTAACAGAATTCTGTCCTAGCTCACGATCCTGACCGAAGAAGTTTTGATAAAACTCATTAACTTCTTTACGGTTGGTCACAGGATCCTTATCCCCGGAAGACTGGGTTTGATGACTCGATTTCTCCCGTAGCACTTTCACAGTGGTTTTTACTCTAGCCATCTACATAGTAAAAGAGGGGTCGTTAGTCATCAAACCAAGTCTACTGAGGGAGGGAAGAGTTGAAAAAAAAATGCTGGGGGACTGTATTGAAAGTTTTTCAAAATAGCTCTCGAAAAATACTTTGAAAAATTCGCGGAAACACCCCCGCGAGTAAAAATTAAAGTTTAAAATTTCGCGGAAACACCCCCGCGAATAAAAAATGAAAGTTTGAAAATTCGCGAAAACACCCGCGCAAATAAAAAATCAAAGTTTGAAATTTCGCGGAAACACCCCCGCGAAAAAAATTAAGGTTGGAAAATTCGCGGAAACACCCCCGCAAATAAAAAATCAAAGTTTGAAAATTCGCAGAAACGGCCCCGCAAATAAAAATTAAAGGTTGAAAATTCGCGGAAACACCCCCACGAATAAAAAATCAAAGTTTAAAATTTCGCAGAAACACCCCCGCAATTTAAGATCAGGGTTTGAAAATTCGCAGAAACATCCCCACGATTTTAAATAAAAGTTTCAAAAAATTGCAGAAACACTCCTGCACTAATATATATGAAGTTTTAAAAATTTGCGGAGAGACCCCTACATATTAATAATGCCTCACGTAGCCTGCATGCAAGGGCTACGTGAGTTTTTTGGCCTTCGACCACATCGCTGCCCGCCTTGCGCCTCTCCCTGCTCGCCCAGCACGCAGCTCGCCTCCCACCTTGCGCCTCTCCCTGCTCGCCCAGCACACAGCTCGTCGCCCGCCTTGCGCCTTCGCCTGCACGCCCAGGCGCACGCAAGGGCGAGCTACCCTCGCAGCACGCCCAGGCACACGCAAGGGCGAGTTGCCCTCGCAACACGCCCAGGCACACGCAAGCCTGCTCGCCCTCGCGAGCCTGCTGCGCGTCCAGTGCAGCCCCTGCGTGCGTAGCAGCTCGGCCACGCGAGCTTGCTGTGCATGCCGCTCGCCCATGCGAGCTGGCCCTCCTTCACACCCGAACACTCCCATTATTTCTTCTCCCTTCACGCCCGAATACACATTCATGTTTCTTCTTCTTTCACACACAAACCCGCAAGGGAAAACACATGCAAACGTTTTCATATTCTCACACAAATCACGTACACACACATATAGGGCATAATCCGTACAGAATTTTTGCATTGAAAAATTAAACCTAATCCATGCATTCTAAAGCATATATGCAAGAGAAAAGTACTTACTTGTGACGGTTGGAAAATTCTGGCTCAGATTGAAGAGTTCTATTTGCTGGGATCACTTGCACTGCTTGCCTCCCGGGTGCTCTCTCCTATTTTTGAGTAAACCCTACTCCCCAACACTTGTGTCTTATATAGAGCACCAATTTAGGGTTTAAGCCACACTAAGCATGCATGTGTAATAAATCACATCCTTGGGCTGGCCCCCTAACACATTTAATTTATAACCCAGAAATAGTCCCTTCGCCGATCCATTGGTCATCTTGGGCCTGGGGGGACTACTATTATGACCATAATAATATTGGGCTCAATTATTTCTAATACAATAAGCCCATTACTGAAGCCCATTATTTGGGCCCATTGATTGGGTTCCACAATGGCCCATCCTGACTTCTATATAAACCCTCCGAATTATTACTCAAGGTATGCACACTTTTCTAAACTTATTCTCTCTCTAAATTTCCTTTGCTTTTGAGAGCTTATCTCTCTAGGAAATTCTCCAAAAAATTCTGGAGTGTCAGAAACTGACTTGAGCATCGGAGGGTTCTCGCCGGCACCCCTGACTATTTTTCTTTGCTCGCAGGACTGGACCCGACGTACAACTCGAGCTCCGACCCGCTTCCCGGCCATCCGGAAATCGTGCATCAACATTAGCTTTTACATTATTTTCATCTAAAGCCATTGTTGACTCCTTCCTAATTAGTAGTTGCTCTAAGCGCAGAGTTTATAATACAATTAAATCCATATGTAACTGTCCAACCATGACGTACACATAAGCGTTCTTATTAATAAGCCTGGTGGACAAAACTAGCTATCTTTGTGGGAACAGCCGTGATTTAAACTGCTCCTAACTCATTATAATTAGCTAATTATAACTCATTTGTCCAAAAAAAAAATTGACGACACCAATATTTCTGGTGTGTACGTAATTTCCATATTATTGAATATGATTTCAAAATAAACCTAAACAAGGTGACTTACAACCTATATATGATTTCATAATCCTGGGCTGTCATCACTCTGTATTTAATTTAATTATTCTATCAATCAATGCTCTATTTCTAGTATATAGGATAATTGTATATTAATTCTCTCATTTAATTCAGCATGTATGTATGTATACATAACTTTTTAAATAAATCAAACTGCGTAAAACCATTCACCAAATCTCTTTGGGTATGTTTCGTGTATCTTATTGGATTGTATTAGTTATTTTGAAGTGAATTGTATTGGATGGCATGTGATATATTTTGATAAATATAATACTATATTGTTTTTTGTATAGTATTGGATAAACTTAAATATATAATAATTTTAATATAAAATTATTTTAAATTATTTTTTAAAAAATAATTTATGTATAGTATTTATTTATATATATAAAATTTAATTAATTTAATATTTAAATTATAGAAAAATATTTTAATATATTTTATTTAATATATTAAACTATAATGTCAACACTTTCCCTCTATTACCCGTAAAACCTTCTCCATCCGTCTGTCATATGTCTCTCTCTTTCCTCCCTTATGCAGCCTTAACCCAAGTAGGGGTGTTTTTATATTTTGAGGAATAATGCACTTCCTATAACATGTTATCCTATACTATTTATTGTAGAAATTTATCCAAACATGGGATAAACTCAAAATAGTGAAATATGATGGTTTTATGCTATCCAATCCTGCGTAACAAACGTGCCCCTCATATTATCAAAGGCAACAAAATAAAACTATTTTAGGTTTAGCTATAAAGGCTTTCGAATTAAGCCTTGTCATATGTTTGTGTGTTTTATACATCGAGTAATGCTACTTTTACAAGCTACTTATACAAACTAACGTGGCATAATGTGATTTGATAAATAAATATAATGATTTGATAAATATATATTAATAATAAATGACATTAATTAACATGAGTGATTTGACGATCATATAGGGATGCTACATCAGTTTGTATATTTGAATTTGTATAAGTAATTTATATGAGTAGCATTACTCTTTATACATCAATCTTATGATAATTTGCATAACAAATTAACGTCAACATAATAATCATCTATTTAATTTGTAATATTGTAAGTTTTGTGGTTGTTTTCAAATTCAAAAAATATTTTCTGAAAAAGCATATTCGTCATTATATTTGGGATCAATATTAATCACATTTTTAAAATTGAAAAATGCTAAATTAACCACATAATCTTACAAAATTTTAAAAACAAAGACAGAAAATTAAAAAACAAATATGTTTCATATATAAATAAGAAATGTTACCGATTTGACTTTATGTATTACTAAAATGGTATTCATGTTAAAAAAAAAAAAAACCGATTATTATTACTTAATTTTAGTAATAGGTTTTACTCTACCTTAATACACAATCCTTCCACTATTGTTTAACCCAAAAGAAAATTTCAACCATTCGTAGGATAGAGTATTTATTTTTTTAACTGTCGTTTGAAATGAACTTATGCATAAATCAAGATTTATCCCTTTGCCTTATTCTACCTTTAATATTTTAAGGATGAGTGAAATTTACATTTCATGTATAAAAAAAAAAATTCACCTGAATAAAATATATCATTATATAACATATGGAATTCATAGGAGATGGTAGTTCATATTACATAGAATAAGAACAATTTATGATATTTTGCAACATTTTTTAAGTGGTAGATGAATTGATTCCGAAATGGAGGACAGTCAAAGAAAATTATTTCCTTACAGGAAACCTTAAAAAAGGTAAGCTCATCGAACGGCAGATGAAGGGCGTATATTCCACAGCGTTGATTGGCCCATATGACCAGGCGAAGAACGCCAACCTAACCAGATCTAAACTTCCTCAGGTGTGAAATGACCAAAATATTGCCATCCAACAGCTGGCAACGTTTCGCAAAACCGTCATTACACATCAGTCCCCCAATATAAAAACTGCAATCTAGGGTTTTTGATTCTCCATTGTTAGAACTGCTAAAGAATTAGCGGCTGCGTTTTCAGCTCTCCTTTGTCCTTGAATCTCTCCTTTCAGGTTCGCTACGGTCTCTTCTCTAATTCGTCGTCTCTTTTAATCACGATTGTTTTAGCAAATTACTTTCTGTTGTTGTCGTTTTGGGCTTGTTTTACCACGATTTTTGTGTCGTTTATGTTAATGCCTGTTCGATGATGTGAAATTGATATTGTTAGTTGTTATCAAGTGATTATTCGATGATCTGTTGCTATTTACTCATTATTGAATTTGGCTCTGTTTGGCTGCTGAGAAAATTAATGTCCGTGTATGCTTAGTTTAAATGGTTTGTACATGTTAAGTGTACCTTATCATCGTAGCTTATTGAGAAAGAAAACATAAAATTTGGTCAGATAAGTTGTGTATATTACGACCAGAAATCACCGCAATCTTTGAGATGCGGGAAACTCTGGCTTTTCCCCATTTTGGTGGTTTATCGATGGCCGGTATTGGCAGAGATGTCTATAATTTATTCGTTGCTTTATTTTATGGTTTCAATCAGGGATTTGTCATAAGTCAAACTTAATATCGTTTTGGAGCTGACTCTCTTAGTTTTGTAACTTTTTTGTTATAAGTTTAATTTCATATTAAGTTTGGTTAGCATATCTCTTTTTGTGTTTCTGCAGAATGGATTCTCAGATTAAGCATGCTGTGGTTGTGAAAGTCATGGGTCGTACCGGTTCAAGAGGGCAGGTTACTCAGGTGAGAGTCAAGTTCTTGGATGATCAGAACCGTTTCATCATGAGGAATGTGAAGGGACCAGTGAGAGAAGGTGATATCCTCACCTTGCTCGAGTCTGAGAGAGAAGCTAGGAGGCTTCGTTGATGGGTTTCATCTCTGGTCATACCATCTTCTTCACAGTTTTTGGTGTCTAGGGTTGTGCTCGAACTGTTTTAGTAATCTAGAAGAGAATGGCAATGTTATTGAGTTTTGCAATTTTATATTTTCAATGTTTTCATATGCAGGATTTCATTTTGAGATATGGGCTATAATATTGTATGGGATAATTGATATCTTCTGTTTGAAATTGACTTGAGTTTTCTTAAGTTATTGCCTTGCTTGCTACAGCTTTTCTAATGTGGTAATTATGTGATATTATTGATGCTGGATTTGCTGCTTTTCTAACATAATCGCACTCAATATGGTTTTAGATCTTTAGAAAATGGTTTTTCAAAGAAAAAGAAAAGGCAAAACAGTGTTAAACTGTACCCATATTTTAAGAAAGAATTTTGAAAGCCTCTTTGCTTCATTTTTTTAGTTTGAAGTTTTGATAGTTTGTTGTTGAATTTTATGCCAAGATTATTTCATAACTTTGTGACTTTAGATCAGTAAGGAGAATTGGTGAGAATTAGTTTAACACATTTAACACGGAACTGAAAGAGGTGGCCTAGGCTGCTTATCAACAAAAAACAGTTACGTTTAAAATTCAATGTTTAGCTAGCGTCAATTTAAAATTGCATTTTGTTAATTTTCCTGTATACTTAGATATTTGAGGGACGATTTCTTTATTATTTGAAAAAAATTTAAAGTTAAAAAGAAAGAAATTAACAAATTTTGAATTCTTTAATTTGTAAGGTTTTCATTTGTTTAAATATTTTTATCATCATTACTTAGAAATAAGTTATTTTTAAAAGGTAATTAGTTTAATTCATTTTATTATCAATCTTCTTCGACGTGCCTTTGTGGGTTTGAAGGGAATGGATTTGTCGTGGTATATAACACAAAAGCAATCATAGATAATATAACATAATTGTAAAAGTTGTAAAACAATTAAACCTATATCCATAGACAATAGAAATTGTAATCCACTATAGAAATTGTAATCCACTATGTAATATGTTGGTTTACAAGAACTTAAAAATTTTTACAGTGATTTGAGTCTTAACAAATCAACCAACCTATGCAAAGCTATTTACTCCTTATTACCCTCATACAATCTATTAAACAAACTTTAGCAGAAACTGTTGATGACACATGAATATTCAATCAAATATGAGTTTCATACAATCATACTCAAACAAATAAAAACTTAAAGGGTTTAAAGAAAAAAATAGATGCATAAATATTAGAACGCTCAAACGCTTAAAATCCTCAATGCATCTCAAAAACATCTATACATCGGTTAATATGATCTCTTCTTATATAGACGTCCACAAATTGTAGTAAATCACATTCAAGAATTATAGTTCAGTCACACTTCGTTTGCTGCACTTATCATATTAGATAACAAGTAGAGTTTAGATAAAATATCATATAAGACAATCCTCAATAAATATGAAATAATAAGAACAAGTGATGATATCAAACTTTGGCTTTTATCACAAGATGTCAAAATAAAATAAAACTCTTTAAACTACCACATCATCAATAGGCCATGTAGGCATGGTGTCTTGGAACTAACAATCTTCCTTTTTTTGGCATCTTATGAGAAGCTGACATTCTGTTGCAATAAGTATAATAGACTGATCTCAAACTCTTCAAGCAAACAAGTTAGAATAAAATTCAAACAATAAAATTCAAACTTGCGCAACTGGAATCTAGTATTTGCAAAACAAATGAGTTAAAACAAATTTCAGCAAGTATCATCTGCAAACAGTAGCAAGCAAGTTAAGCATTCAAACATTCTGTTAAAAGAAATCTGCTGAAATAAAAACTGTAGAAATTTGACAACTATAGTAAACTAAGCAAACTCATCCTACAGGTTTTAGACATCTGCAAAATGCTAAAAACGCCTACAAGACAATAAGTTCATTATTAGAGCTAGCTAAAAGCATTATCAGAGCATTTAGCTCAAAAACATCAAAGTTAAACAAAATATTAGTTCTTTCTCCTACTGGTTTGCTCACAAAAAGCCAAACAAATCAATGCTTCCTGTTGGATCTGCAAATTGGTTTAATAGGTGTTTTTGGCTTTGATTGCTGCTTATGAACAATCTTCTTCATTTTCTTTAGAGGTTATTTCAATGGAGCTTCTCATCACTTTCATCAATCAGCTTGGGTGGAGTAGGTGGTGCTGGCCTTTTCCCTTTTACCTTTTCTAACAGTTTTGTTGTTGAAGTTACAATTATAGATTTTGCACTCTTGGCTAGTGTTTTCTTTTTTGCTGCAGCTATTTTTTGGCTTGGTAGGCTTTTGATTTGGCTTTGTAGTAATAGGAACTTTTGCTGTTCTGGTCTAAGCAGCAACTTGTCTAGCTTTTGCCACCATATTCTCACGATCCTCTTTCTCAACATCGGTAAATGTATCTAGATAATAATGCTTCAAAACAATATTTATAAGATCAATCTTATCAAATAACACCTACACATCATATTTCAAATCAGCAATAGTATTGAGAGCATTATTCCTTTAATGTTTTGTGGGTTTCCAATCCTCTATTGGTTCTCCCTCTGGTAGTATATATATTTGCTGCAAAAACAACTTTGAAATTGGAGCTTTGAATGGTTCAAGAGCCTTATTTGCTTCAATTTTCACTCCTTGCCTCTTCCAAATGCCAGTAATCAAACAAGGGAATGCTAACCTATGATAATCATATTCATGAGTTAAAGTTTGCACTACCATCCTACAAATCTACAATCTTAGATTGATTGGCCTATATGTTCCCAAACAATATATAAATTTTGCTCTATGCTTCCTAACATCACTTTGCTTGGTTGAAGGAAACCAATTGAACTAAGTAATTTTGTGTCAAATTTTATATTTGATGGTCAAAACCTTTTGATTCAAAGACATATCCCAAGTAATATTAGTACCAATCAACTTCTTAGCTATGTCAGACATATCAAAATTTCACACCAATGTCACGTGCACAACCTAGTGGGATATCTAATAGTTATTGATCACATTCGGAGAAAAATCCACATACTTTCCATGATAATAAACCAGGTGATAATATGGACTATTAGGTTTATCAATTGAAGGTTGAATATTTGAGTAAAACTCTTGCACCAAATATTTGACAAGAGGTTGGAAATCATTTACTGTATGAAACCATGATCTAGTTTCCAACAAAGTGAGCAATCGATATTCGTTAAAGTCACTAATCACCACTTGCCTCTCAATTTGCAATTTTCTATTAGATATGTGATCATTGAACTTTGTTTCACTCTCTTTCGTGAAGAACACTTCTGAGATTGGTATTGCATGTTATTGTTGTGGTCGTGGATTGTCATCAACAGCAAGTTAAGGATCGCTTTCAATCTCCTCTTTTTCATTTCTTGATTCTTCCTCCTCCTCTGATTCATCTTCCTCACTTGAATCACTTGAATCACCACTGCTTGTTTCTTCCTCCCCCTCACTCGAATCATCATCATCTTGTTCTTGTGAGCTTTTTGATGCTGTTGCTGCGAGGGTTTTTGTGTCTTGATTATTTGAGTCGATGTGGCTGTTTGGGTTACAGAGTTGTTTCAATTTGAGGCATAATTTCCTCTTCATTCTGTTCTTCTGTAGAATTACTATCTGGATCCTCTGGGATTTCTTATTCATCACTTAAAGAAGAATATTTTGTCACTTCACCATTGTTGATCGATTGAAAAGTTGAAGATGAAGAGCTGCGGAGATTTCTACGAACTTAGTTATTAGAGAGAAAGGCTAGCAAATATAAGATATAAAAAATCCTGAAATCGAGACAGTTTTATATACCTAAAGCACTTTGTGTTTTTCTCTAATTCCTCCTTCCTAGAATACTAATGCTACTATTCCAAGACTGATTTTCAGTTTAATGAGGATTAAATTATAAAGATTATATTAAAACAATTAATAAGATAATTTTGAATTCCATTTGAAACCAATAATTTAATTCTCGCCACTGACCATTCTAATATGTCAATATGCTTAGCTGATATGGCACACTGACATGACAATGTAGTCAAAGTCATTAATTTGAGTCAGCTTAGCGCATAAAAAAATCAGTTAAAACACGCATAACAGAAATTAATATATAAAGTATCATAAACATGTCTCGACATCATAAAATGTCTTCTATTTGAGTATGCTTTTGAGCATTATTCAACCAGAAATTTTTCACAAATAATTATGATGCATAACATCAAAAAGACAATTTCTAACAAAAATAAATTCATTTGAGTTGTTAATCAAAGTATACTTCTTACATACACTTGAATTATTCTCAAAGAATTTTTATTCAAATGTAGTAGCTTTCACTCATGCAATGAGATAACCCTTTTCCCTTTTCCTCTAGAATGGGCAACCTAAACATATCTCCAAAATACCTTTAAGTTCTTTTCAGAGGCTAGCTTTCACACTTCAACAAGTACCTTCTCTTTATATTGTTATACATTATTGAGCAGCGCACTTAAAACAATTTGCTCAAACATACATCAAAACAGAATCTATCATATGATACTTTAGACATGTAAAAAGTTAAAACATGCATTGATCATTCATTTAATTGACAGATGCCAATTACTTTTCTTAGAAATTCAAACCTTGAAGCATCAAGTACTTTTGCGAAAAGATTAGCAAGTTGATTTTCAGATGCTAAATGTTCTATGTGGATGATCTCGGTTTCAACAAGTTTCCTAATAAAGTGGTATCTTATATCCATATGTTTAGTCTTAGAATTTTGGACTACGTTTTTAGATATGTTGATAGTAGGGATGTCAAAAACCCAGGGCCAGGGTCGAGGAGTGATGGCCTTTTTATCCCCGTCCCCGGAAATTCTCCGAAAATTAGGGTCGAGGAATTTAATTCCAGGGCCGGGGAATTAATTCCCCGGATTTGTACCCCATTTTTATTTTTATTTTTATTTTCTACATGAAATCATAGTATATTATTTATATTTAATTTCCAAGTTTTGTTTAATAGTCATGCGTAGCCTAGTGGTGTCTTTGTGTGTTGCCTCTTTCAAGTACTCAGGTTCAAACCTCTTCGTTTGTGTTGCGCTTGCTTTCATGTTTTTTAAGGTAATGAATTAGATAGTACTTGATAAAATAATTGGGTTAGGCTTATTTTCCAATTGTCAGGCTTAGCCTAGTGGCGTCTTGGCGTGCTGCCTCCCTTAAGCACCAAGGTTTAAGCCACCTGGTCTGTGTCACCCTTCGTTTTTTAAATAAATAGTAATTCAACAATTTAATTGGGTTGGGCTTAGTTTATAATTGTTGGGCATCTTGGGCTGGTTGTCAAATTATTGGATGTGAGCCTAATTTAAATGCAGATTGAGTATAAATTAAATGTAATTATTTATTAATTCCCGGTCGGGGCTGGGCTGAGTCAGGGAGCATGATCTCCGACCCCGGGTAGTCCCCGAAAAATTTCTCTCTGTCCCCAACTTAAATCCCTGAAATTTTGGACAATTCCCCAAGTATTATCGAGCGGGGGAGCCAGATACCCATCCCCGCTGGGTAAATTTGACATCCCTAGTTGATAGCACTTGTGTTGTCACAAAATACAGTTATGGAACCTGATTCAACATCATAATCTTTAAGCATTTGCCTCATCCACATTAGTTGTGTACAGTAGCTTCTAATAGCAATGTACTGAGCTTTTGCTACAGATAGTGAGATATAATTATGCTTCGTACTATGCTATGACACCAAATTGTTTCCTAGATAGAAATATCCACCACTTGTGCTTTTCCTGTCATCTACATTTCCTGCTCAGTTTATGTCACTTTACCCTACAAGACAAGAATTTGTCTCTTTAGTATACCAAATACCAAAATCTGAGGTACCATACACATACCTTATTATCCTTTTCACAGCAGTTAAATAAGATTCCTTAGGCTTTGATTGGAATCTTGCACAAAGACCTACACTAAAATAAATATCAGGCCTATTAGCAGTTATATAAAGTGAATTTACTATCATACTCCTACACAAACTAGCATCAATATCATTTTTTGGATCATCTCTAGAAAGCTTTGAGCTAGTGCAAATTAGAGTTCTTATAAGTTTTCACTTCTCTAACTCAAACTTCTTAACTAGGTTCTTAGCATATTTAGATTGTGAGATAAATATCCTACCATCCATTTGCTTGACTTGCAATCCAAGAAAGACGTTAAGTTCTCCAACCATGCTCATTTCAAACTCCCCATACATCAACTCAATAAATTCATTAGTTTTGTCTTTGTTAGTTGAGCAAAAAACAATGTCATCATCACATATATTTGCAATGATAATTTAATATGATTGGGTGCGTACACAGGGTTAGGGTTTAGGGAGAAAATTTTCTCTCAACTAGGGTCGCCGGAGTTACTGTTCACTCCGCTCGTTTGGCGAATCAGCCTTTGAGATTTACATATGTTGTAGATCAGAATATCCTGAGGACAATTTCCTTCTTGACCCTCTTCAGATTCCGACCGGAAGGCGATCAAAACCGTCGAAAACAGTGTTCGGATTTACTATTCATCCGCTGCCAACCGGCGAGTGAAACGACACCTCCATCACCATCGTGTTGGCCTTGGCTCGATCTACAACTTTTCCTTCATCAGCACCACCAGATTCACGCCGCAACACCTCCGTTCAGGACCAAAAAGTTTCGGATTTTCACTATTCACCGCCGCCTGCCGCCTGTCACCGGCGAGTGGCATCTCACCTCCTTCAAATTCTTGTAGATCAGGCAACGTTCTACAAGTTTCCCTTCATCAGCACCACCAGATTCACGCCGCAACACCTCCGTTCAAGGCCTCAAAGTTTCGGATTTACTATTCACCGCCACATCTCACCGAAAAACGGCGAGTTGTATCTCACCTTCGCCACCATCTAGTAGATCGGGCAACACTGACCAACTTTTCCTTCTTGGCCGTCATCTGATTCCAACGAAAAACCCCTCAAATCGCCGTTTCTTCAATTCAGATATTACTGTTTACCGCGGTGGTCACTATTCATTTGTCGGAGATACTGTTCATCAACCCCGCCCAGTTTGTTCCTCAGGTTATTTCATGCATCTTTGCTTGTTGGTCGTTTTCCTGATTCCTTGTGGTTTGGTCAATGGATCCGCATAAGACTAATTGGGCTGACAAAGTTAAGATTACCGATTCGAGTAATCGATGCAAACTGCTAGGGATTACTCCCAAGAAACTGGGTACAGTGCTTGAGATCCCGGATGAGATCGTTGATGAAAATGTGGCCGAATGGCGTAGATGTCTTGTTGGTTTATTTCCGGGATATGTGATGCCTTTTCATGCTGCTCGCTCGTTGGCCATGCGTGCATGGAAATCTAGCGGCTTGGAGGACGTCCGTTCCACAAACAAGGGGTTTCTCATCTTCCGCTTCCAAACGGAGGAAGAGGTTCATAACATAATTGCTCGCGGTCCTTGGATGTTCGGAGGTAAAACAATTATCTTACAACCTTGGAACCCGCATTTAGATTTTAATGCAAATCAATTGAGGTATATTCCTGTTTGGATCCGATTATATGGCCTGCCTTTCCCTTTGTGGACAACCAAAGGTCTTAGCATTGTTTCCAGCATGGTTGGACAACCTATGTCTTGTGACAAGATGACTTCCGATCTTTCCAGATTGGAGTATGCGAGGGTATGTGTTCTTCTTGATGCAAAGCGCCCTCCGATTCAGAACTTTGAGTTCAAGTGCAAACTCTCTCCTGAGCCCATCCAAATTGAAGTCGAATATGAGTGGATTCCAAAACGTTGCTCCAAATGTCACAGGTTTGGTCACCGTTGTCCGGAACCGGCAAAGACTCCAGTCCAGGATAAGATTGAGGCTAGCACCTCTGATAGCACCCCTTCTGATGGTGCCCCCTTGAATTCGGGTAAGGTTGCGACTGATGTCGCTGAGAGTTCCAAAGCTGTTGCTATTCCAACAGATTCTTTAGTGCAAGTTGTGACTCTTAAGGCTGCTACAGTTTTGAGCACAGAGTCAGTCTCAGAATCTGACTCTCTATCTCCTTTTGCGACCGACCAAGGTAAGCTTTTGGGTACTATCCATTATTCAACCAATCGCGAGGCATCTGTTTCGTCAGGGCGGATAAACACAGGACAACCTCTTGAGACTTCTTCCTCCCGTTTTGAGCTTTTGAATAGGCTGAGTGATGAGAACCAATCTGATAGGATTGATCATACTCATACGGACACCCCAACTACCCCGGTAAAGAAGGGTAAGAAGAAGAAAAACAAGAACGGCTGAAACTCTTGTATTTTTATGATTTAAACCGTTTGTGGCCATTTATCATTTATGTTGTTAAGGCCGTTTATGGCCTTTTTACTTTGTTTTAGGCCGCTTGTGGTCTATATTTTTTGATCTTTTGTTGGATTATGTGTTTGGACTTTACGTCCTTCTTGTAATTCTTGGGGTATGCCCCTCGGATTTTTGTACATTTTAATTTTTTTTGGATTTATATTACTAAGTAACTTTTCCAAAAAAAAATTAATATGATGCATGTTTAATACAGAGCATCTTATCATTGCTGCCCCCTAGTGTAACCTCTATGTATCAAGAAAGTGGTAAGCCTCTCATACCAAGCTCTCGGAGCTTATTTTAGGCCACACAAAGCCTTTTTCAGCTTATATACATAATTTGGATGTTTAGGGTCCTCAAACCCTTTGGGTTGCTCTACACATGCCTCCTCATTCAAGATGCCATTTAGGAAGGCAGTCTTGACATCAATTTGGTATAATTTGAAATCCAATAGGCAAATAATGGCAAGTAATAGTCTTATGGATTCTAACCAAGCTACAAGGGCAAATGTTTTATCAAAATCCACTTTTTCAATCTCAGTGTATCCCTGTGCTACTAATCTAACCTTATTTCTAATAATCTGATCATGTTCATCAGTTTTATTCTTGAAAATCCACTTAGTATCACATTCACATTCTCAAGTTTAAACACTAAGGTCCATATATCATTTCTTTTAAACTGACTTAACTCATCCTGCATAGCTTGTATCCATACTTCCTCTTTTGATGCATCATTTATATTTTTTAGTCCAATTAGAGAAACATAGCAATCAAAGTTTATCTTGTTTCTTACCTTGCTACTTGTTTTCATTTCACCATTTGGGCTTCCAATGAACTGATGAAGTTGGATGTGCTTTGAATCCATGATGGTGGATCATTTTTCCTTGTATCATTTTTTACTTTATTTCTATCTAGTTCTGCAGTGTCAAACATGTCTGTTACATCATCCTTCACAGGAACTATGCTGTTTGGTGTAAGAGCTTCTTTAATCTTTCCACTATCTTGACTAGAGTTTTCTATTGATTCTATCAAGTAGATGATTCCTTCTTCCTAAGAATAATCTACATAGTCATCCAAATCATCAAAAATACATGAGCTGATTCCATGATTTTTTCTATTCTCATGTTGTATACTCTGTATGCCTTGCTATTGAATGAGTACCCTATGAATACTCCTTCATCATTCTTGGAGTCAAATTTTCCTAATTGTTCTCTGTCCTTTAGTATGTGGCACTTGCACCTAAAGACATAAAAGTACTTTAGATTAGGCTTTCTGCCTTTCAAAATTTCAAAAAGTGTTTGAGTGGTTCCAAGTCTAATAAAAACCCTATTAGAAATGTAGCAAGCTGTGATAATTACTTCTGCCCAATGTCTCTTTGACAATTTCTTGCTATTAAGCATCACCCTAGCCATTTCTTAAAGGGTTCTATTCTTCTTTCAACAATACCATTCTGCTCAGGTGTTTTGGAGGCTCAGCACTCACGTGCAATTCAATTAAACCTGCAAAATTCAGTATAATTAGCATTCTCAAACTTTTTACCATGATCACTCCATATACTCATAATTCTTCCAATGTTTTAATTCCTTTCAGTCTTTAACCTGACATACAAATTTCTAAAAGCATTAAAAGCATCATATTTTTCTCTTAAGAAACCGACCCAAGTGAATCTTGAGTAATCATCTACATATACAAACACATATTTCTTATCTGCAATGCTTTCACTTGCATAGGATCCATCAAATCCATATAGAGTAACTCTAGAATCTTAGATGTGCTTAGAAAAGTCCTAGAGTTATGTAAGCCTCTAATTTGTTTTCCCTTTTGACAAGGTCCACAAATTCCTTTAAGTTCATCATTCAGTGTGCGAACTCTCTTCACAGCACCTATTTTAGATAGCTTAACTAAATCCTTATATTTTAAGTGTCCTAATTTTTTATGCCAAAGCTCTAAGCTGTTTACTCTAACACTCACTGATTTTATAATAAATAACATATAACAATTATCATATGACATATTTCCTTCTAAAATACAATTACCTTTAGAATCTGGAACCTTACATTTTGCTTGTGTGAAGTGTACTAAGTATTCATCATTATAAATTTGTCCCCTGCTAATTAGATTTGCTTTAAGACCTTTTACATACAGTACATCTTTGAGTTCAGGCAATCCTTTCACATTTAAAGTACCTTTAGCTGCAACCTTGCCTAGTGCACCATCACCAAATGCAATTGACCTTTCATGATATGTTTTTATGTTCTTAAGGAACTCCTTATTACCTATCATATGCCCGGAACAACTACTATCAAAATACCAAAGTTTATCAAAAGAGACATGTAATGTAGTTAAAGCAACATTGCATTTTATATCCTTTTTCATTACCCATTGTATGTTTGATTTTTGTGGTTTGCTATACATCCCAACATTTCTTTTTAACAAGTTCTGTAGTTTAAAACATTTAGGTCTTACGTGACATTTCACTTTCCAAAAATGACAAATAAGGAAAAATTTTGTTAGCTTGGTATTGACAATCTTACCAGTTGTAGCTGTGTTATTACCGGTTACTATAATGTGTTTGTTTCCTGCAGAAGTCTTGATGTCAAAATCTGTAGAGGGCATTGAGGATGGTTTCACAAATATTATTGTGACATTTGATTAACTATGTTACTCATATCCAAGACCACTCCTATCTGAACTGTTCTTTCCTTGACTTAAAATTTGATCAAGCTTTGCTAAGCCAATCTGAAATTGGTTGATGCATTTCTTTGCCTTATTAAATTCTGTAGTGAGCTTCTCAATATGTTCTATCTTAGTTTTTACTAAAACCTCTAGTTCTTTCGTCTATAGCAAAATGGCTGATAGCTTTCTTAATCCCAGCTACTGAAAAACATCAGAATGTTTTTCAATAATTCGACATTCCTTTCAAGCTTAACAACAAACTCTTCTAGTCCTTCTCTATATTCTTTCACCCTTTTTTTACTAGGACCTCTTTCTCTTTAACAAGAACTTTTATTGTTTGTTGCAACCTCTTGATTTGGTCTTGCTGTCTTCCTAATCTTTATACATCTCATTGTAGGCTTCTTGAAGCTTATATACAACATCATTATCATCTTCTAATTCTGAGAACTCAGTTTCTATAGTTTTTGTAACTTCAACTTCAATAGATTTTGTAGAACTTGTAGTTTTGCATGAAAACACTACAAAACCAGTTAGTTTATCTTGATCATTAGATTTACAGTCTGAATCATCACCGCTCCAGGTTGCCACAAACCATTTGCTCTTTTTCTTCAAATTGGCACATTTAGATTTGATATGGCCACATCTAGAACACTCATAGCATTGCATTTTATTCTTCTTCTCATCAGTTTTTGAAAAATTTTTGAAATCTAATTGTGTATCACTAGACTTTTGAAATTGAGGCTTGTCTAATTTTTCTTTCTGAAGTTCTTCTTTAGAAATTTGGCATAGTTTCTGACCATATAAGCAATCTGCTTGTCTTCAATTGAGTCACTCATAGAATCTTCATCATCAGAATGTGCTACAGTAGCTATAAAGGCTATACTTTTGTCTTTTCTTTTGTTTTCCCGATTCATCTTGCAGTGAACCTAACAACTTAGCAATGCGCATCTCATCTACATTCTTTGTCTCCTCAATTACTATCACCTTAGTTTGAAACTTATCTGGTAAAGACCTTAAGATCTTTCTTATAATTTTTGATTTAGAAAAGCGTTTCCCTAATAATGCAGTGCACTAGTTATGTCAAATAACCTTGAATAAAACTCTAAAATAGTTTTTTCCTCATGCATGGTTATATTTTAAAATTTAGATGCAAGCATGTTTATTTTGGTTCATTTTATAGAACCTGTTCCTTCATTTTTTATTTCAAGATGATCCCAAGGTTTTTTAGCACTAGTACATGATGAAATCAAAATAAATTGATTAAGACTTGGCATTCATCGCTTCTGATTTCCAGTTTGCTGAGGCATACTCTTCTTGACTCCATGTTGACTTTGTTTTCTTTTCAAGTTCTCCAAATTCTCCCATTTGAGCTGGATGAATCTAGTCATTAACAACACTTCCCTATACCCTTTCATCAATAGATTTAAGGAAATACATCATTCTGGCTTTCCAATACCCGTAGTTGTCTTTATCTAACACATGTGGATGGTTGCTAGAGCTTCTATTCCTTGGCAAATCCATTTCTTTAAATTTAAAACTCAGGATCTACACAAATTCTTTAGTGTTCCTGCTATGATACCAATTGTGGATTTGAAAGGAATGGATCTATCACGATATATAATACAGAATCAACATATATAATATAATAGAATTGTAAAAACTGAACAACAATTTTACATCATTCAATTTATCAAAAAAACCTACATTCGCATGCAATATGAACTACAATCCACTATGTAGTATGTTGATTTACAAGATATAAGAGACTTTTATAGTGATTTGAGTCCCACAAATCCACTAAACTATTCTATGTAAAGCTACTCACCCTTGAGACTTACACTAGTAGCTCAGTTCACTTCTTACTACACTTGTAAAATCTATTAAATAAACCTTAACAAAAAAACCATTAATGACAAATATGAATACTCAACCAGATATGAGATTCATACGATCACACCCAAGCAAATAAAAACAAATAGAGTTTGAAAAAAGAACAGATGCATAAATATTAAAATGCTCAAGCTCTTAAAATCCTCAATTCATCTCAAAAAATCCATACACCAGTTGATGTGAACTCTTCTTATATAGACGTCTAGAACTTATAGTTCATCACGTTCAAGAATTGTAGTTCAGTTGCACTTAGTTTGCTACACCTATCACATTAAGATAAGAAGTAGAGTTTAGATAAACTATCGTATAAGATAATCCTCAATAAATATGAATAATAAGAACAAGTGATTATCTCAAACTTTGGCTTTTATCACAAGATGTCAAAATAAAATAAAACACACTAAATTGCCACATCATCAATATGCCATGTAAGCATGCTGTCCTGGAGCTAACAGTCTATAAATAGTTATTTAAATTTTGTGTGATAACATAATAGTTTTTGTTTGAATCTAATAGTCTACAAATAGAAATGATGAGAAAATTCAAAACCCTATCGATTAATTGTAATCAAATATATGCAAAATATATTTCTTTCAAACAAATAGAACATATTTCTTTTAGAAAATGGAACCCCAAAAAGCAACATTTTTTTAGGCCATTATGATATAAACCCTAACAAAAGTTAATTAAATTTTCCAATCAATAGTTGGTGAAGAATGGCTGAATGTACAGAAGATCTGATTTAATAAATCATCAATTACAAAATAAATTTAATACCGTAAATTAATGTTTACAGTAGAGAGAAGGAAGATTATTAACACTTACATAAAGCATATAACAAACATAAAACCCATAAGAAATTACGAAAATTGAAATAGCCCCTAAATTAGAGGGTTTTCCAAAAATAAACCCATAGCCCAAATTTTTTCATGTAATGGCCATAGAGAACAATGCATTGCCCAAAAAAAGGTTTCATTTTTATAATTAAATTTTTTAATAGGTTTTATATTTTGATGTTGGTACTACAAATGACAAATTTACCCTTTTGCTTTTTTATTGTTAACCATTAATTGGGAGGTTTATTGTTATTCTTGGAAATATATAGTGTTTTTAAAATTAGACCACACCTTGGGTTAATTCTTTTTCAAAATATGATGCAAAAAATGGCATTACAGTGGAATTACGGGTTTGAAAATTTTATAATGCTCCTATGGAACCATTGAAGTAGTTGGTTAGAAATTAGATATTTTGAAGGAAAAATTCGACCATTGTTCTACGGTTTGATGTCTGTTCAATGATATTTTGGCAATGTGATATCTGTTCGATAATAGTTTGACAAATCGAGTGTTCAATTGTAGAACTATCGAATTTCTGGAAATCCATTGATGATTTCGACATTCATTGCAAAAAACGCGACTTCCATGCAACAAATTGCTAAATTTATCACTCTAACATGTATTGCAACATTTATTCATCTAATTACACATTTTATTCAAATTATATGTTAAAATCATGATAAAACTAAGAAAAGAGGGTTGTGTAGTTATGTTAGAGAAAGAATTACCTTCCAAACCGATTAAATTTCCTTTGAAACCTTCCAAAATTTCCCTTCTTTTGTATGATTTTAAACTCTTAAAATTTGTGTTTGTATGTACATAATGAGTTTGATTACCCACTTGGAGAGTTAGTGGCTGATTATTTTTCCATCTAAAGTTTGAATTTTAATTAATATTAGACTCCATACTTTTTTCAAGTGATTGTTTTTGGGCTTGAACATTTTTTCACAAATAATTAGATCTGAATAGAAAAATCTATATTTTTTTAGCTTTTATCTCAATGAGAAAAGCTCTGAATAGATTATTTATTTTTATGTTATAAAATACCCTTGATAATTTTAATTAATTTCTATTTTGTAAATTGTTTACGATCTTTTCCTAATCCTAAACTCTTTTGCGAGATTAAATTGCAAATTAAATCTTTCAAGCATCAAATTAATCTTTTCTTTTTAATTATTCTATTGTTAAAATAATTTTTTGATTACTCATTTGTTATTGTTTGATTACATAGTAATTAAAAAAATTCATATTACAAGTGAGATAAATTAATTAACAATATAATTTTTTATGGCACTACTGTATTCCAATTTTGATTTTTTTTTTTTTTTTGTATTGATTATTTACATATGTTTATATAACATATATAATGTACAATACATGTAGTACTAAATAAGGACATATAAGCTAAATTATTAATTTTAAGATGTTTTTAGTCATTAAAAAAATAATTTAAGCTTATTATCATATCTTAAAAAATAAAAAACAAATATATAATTTAAATATAGTAGGGCTTTTATTATTTGGAGGCCATGGTATGAAAAGATTTGGGCTGTGGACTACTGTCAAAAAAACCCCAAACGGGGCGAAAATTTTCCCTATTAGTAATGGAAAAAAAGTTCGACATTTTGTCAATACAATAACGATATTCTCACCTGAACCAATCTCTAGTAAGGCAAAAGCTTAGAGAGACAAAATTTTGGCAAAATGACATACGACATCGTTTAGAAAAATAAATATCCACGTGTCCATTGATAAGATGGAAGTTAATGTTGCTATCATGTTCCCCAAAACACCGAATCGAAACTAAACCCCGTAGCCAACCCTAAGTGATACATGGGGCGGACGGCTATAAATAGGAGAAACCCTAAGTCTCTCATTTTCCACTCAACTGTGAGAGGGCTTATTGCGAGCAGCCGCACCTGCAAAACCCTAATATTCTCCCCCCCCACCACCTCTCGAATACAGGTTCTACTCCACACTCTCTCGCTATATGTCAATCTCTTACAATATTCGTCTCTTTATTGTTTATTTGACTTCCTTTTTGTGTATGTACAGGTAAGATGGCAACTGCCGTCGTGGCGCCGCAGACTCAGGATCCCTCGCAGCCTCACTTTGATGTCAAGCTCTTTAACCGCTGGACTTTCGAGGATGTTCAGGTTTTCTTTCTTTCAAATCCTATCTGATTTATAATTGTGGACCGTTTACAGTTTACTGCGATCGTTGTGTTTGCCATTTGTGATGTGTTTTTTATAGTGGCTTGTGTTGTGGAATTTTGTAGTTAACTTGTGTTTCTTATGGAGTGACTGAATAATAGTATTTGGCCTAGATTTTGCTGCTTGTTAAGATTTGATAGTGCGGGATTTAGGAGAAAATAGTTTTCAATTTTCTTGTCTTTTTGGAAATATTTTTGTGGCTAAAAATTGCTTTTATGCAAATGCGACTGAATAAGTTTGAGCGCAACTGTATTCTATGGTTTTTATGAAAGGATGTTAGCTCGTATTACTCCTCTGGATCAATGACTAGGATTTGCGTCGCTGTGTTTTTATAATTGTTTGCAGAATATGTTGGAGTGTGCTTAAAAAGAAAAAGATTGCACTGGCATTATGGGAATATAATTCTATGAATTATTCTGCTAGCCTCTGTTTGTGATAATATGATGTTGTAGTAAATGTAATTTCTCTATTTTCGTTAATATAACCTTGTTTTTTTTTTCTGTCAATTTGCCATTATCTTAATTGAAGTTAATTTGTGCATTTTACTCTTAGAATTTATCAAGTAATTTTGTCCGGGATTGTTTTTATTTTAGATGGGAATTAATTGTCATTTCATATATCTCTTTATGGCATCCTGTAGGTGCATGACATGTCTTTGGGTGATTACATTGGAATCCAACCTGCCAAGCATGCAACCTATGTACCTCACACTGCTGGTAGGTACTCTGTCAAGCGTTTCAGGAAGGCCCAGTGCCCAATCGTTGAGAGGCTGACAAATTCTCTAATGATGCATGGGAGAAACAATGGAAAGAAATTGATGGCTGTCAGGATTGTGAAGCATGCGATGGAAATTATTCACCTTTTGACTGATCAAAACCCAATTCAAGTCATTGTTGACGCTGTTATCAACAGGTATGGAAGTGTGACACATAGTTTTGTTGTTGTAATTTTGTCTTATGAAGTACATTTCTTGTATGGGAAAGTGGGTTGTTCCGGTGTTCTTTTTTCAAGTCTTTGTCTTAAGAGATGCCAGTTTTGCAATATACTTTTTTAATTTTTTGTTCTTTGGGCGTCTTGTTGCTATAGTGGTCCACGTGAAGATGCTACTCGGATTGGCTCTGCTGGTGTTGTCAGACGTCAAGCTGTGGATATTTCTCCATTGCGACGTGTGAATCAGGCCATCTATCTGCTTACAACTGGTGCTCGTGAATCTGCTTTCAGAAACATAAAGACTATTGCAGAATGCTTGGCTGATGAACTTATCAATGCTGCAAAGGGTTCATCTAACAGGTATTTCATGCCTAGATCCTGCTTATGCGTTTTATTAATCCATGTCTCTCATGTATTCCTTTTCTTTTATGTGATACATTTATTGATTATACATTTTCTTTTCAGCTATGCCATCAAGAAGAAGGATGAGATTGAGAGAGTTGCTAAGGCCAACCGTTAAAGATTTATTAGGGAAGAAAACAATTTTCTTGGTTTTGATAAGTACTTGATGAGATGGCTGTTTTACTATTGGACGTGCTATGAATGTTTTGGTGTCTTTTTTTGTTTTTTCTTTAGATTTTATGTTGACAATGGGATTACTTTTTTGTTGGAAGTTTTGAATAGATAATGTTAAGTATGCATTTAGTGACTTAAAATTGAAATTTATATGCTACTACTGCGCAGGTCAGGTTTGAGATGTTACAAAACTTATTTTTGTAAAGACGTTTAGCTGTAAGACTCTGTGTCTTTGAGTTGTGGCGCCAAATGTTCTTGTTCCACTTAAAGTGGGGGGTGAGGATTGAATTATTAAATTTGTGGATATTTGGGTCTACTCCGGTGCTAAACAATCTTTAGAATCCTTGTTTGAAGAAAATTAATCAATTGAACCTGCCCCGATATAGCTTGTAACCAAACTGAAATGACTTGCCCCCGAGTAAATGCTGAGTTAAAGGTTATTATCATTCAGAAGAGGTAATTTATTAAACCGTCCTTTATTTTCTGTGGTTATAAAAATATGATTGATCTTTCCGGTTGTTATGGTTCGGACTGGAAGATTGAATAATTGGAAAGGTAATCAACGGGTATGTTAGTTCCGTAATAGCTATTGGGTCGTTGATTTAAGGAGGTGAGCAAAACTGAAACTTCGTGAACCAAAGAGGCAAACACTGTGAAGTAAGGAGAGGTGAATTCAAATTCGACTAAGCTCAAAGCACATTATTTACTCTCCGTAGCCAGCCCAAACCACTCATTAAACCATCAAGTGCTCTTAAAACTAAGCGACGGCTTGTTTTGGGGTCTAAAGTAAGATTCAGAAGTTAAAAAAATTTGATCCATTTGTTTTATATTCTAATAACTTATTTGTAGACATATATATTTGAATGAAAAAAAGTAATCTTAATATATTAAAATATCTAAGATACCCTTATATATAAAAATAATTATAATTTTTTTTTCACTCTCTTTGTGTCCCAGCTGCTGTCCTCACTACCATTCCCTCTCCCTTTGTGTTACATTTTAATTATTTGCCTGGTGCCGAGTACATGCAGACAGGCTTCTATGCTTAAGAAGCGGATTTTTTTTCCTCCCTAATCTTTGCTTTGAAATTATAACCTCCCCTGTAGCTCTCGAAATTTGCTTTCATATGGCCATCCTGTAAAATTGGTTAATAATTAATAAGAATAAATTTAAATAAAATATAATTAATTAGAAATTAAAAATAAATGTATTAATTAAAATGTAATTAATAAATATTAAATTTATAGTTATTTATAATTTTATTTTAGGTTTATTAAATATTTAATTTTTAAAGAATTGTAACAAATATAATATTAACTATTTAAATTAAAAAATTCTAATTTAATTTTTAAAAGATTGTAACAAATATAATATTAACTATTTAAATGAAAAACAATTTTAATTTAATTTTAGTTAATATTTATTTTTTAAAGATTTGTAAGAAATATAATTTTAATTATTTAAATGAAAATTAATTTTTATTTAATTTTTAAAGGATTGTATAAATATAATATAAACATTTTACATAAATTTCAATAAGAATAAAAAAATCATGTTAAAAGTAAAATATTCTCTTATCACTTTTTTTAAGTAGTATCTAAAAGAGCAAATAAACATCTTATTAAGTGATATAAATTAAATCTTAAAAAATATTTAGATCTAAAAAGTGTCAAGTGATTGAAACAAAACATTGCTTAATACTGTACTCGTATTTGTATTCTCCGGGCAAAATGAAGCTTGTACGTTTGGGTACCGTTCTCTCTGAATCCAATGTTGGCGTTTGCTCCTACTCGACAGCTTCGCAAAACCTAAGAACATCAAGATGGAAAGGCTCAATGACCGCTCTTTACAGCCGGATTTCTCCAGTTGGAGATCCAAAGGTCTCCATCGTTCCACTACTCGATCAATGGGTCCAGGAAGGACGACACAAAGAACAAATCCTAATCTTCATCAAGGAGTTTCGATTCTACGGAAGATTTGTTCGCGCTCTTGGGGTGTTTGAGTGATAAATTTATTCATTCATATTTAAGTTGGGATAGATTCGTAATTTCGAAATTCATCGGAGTTGTATTGACATTCCACTGAGTTTGCATTATTGTGAAACTCACACTTAGCTCCCATTGGTTTAGAAAATTGTCAAAAATAATCTTAAAGTTTCTGGGAGGTCTCTGTTTATTTTTTAAAACCAAATGTACCATTTATATTTCAATCGCAAGGTTTGCAATGCTTAGAAGCATTGAATTTTTATTAGGGTAAATGATATTTACGTCTTTGAAGTTTAATTGCGGAAAATAATCAAGTGCTAATGTTTTCCTATCTAAGCATGTTATCTTAAAGTATAAAAATACCCGTCTAATTAAGTCGCATGATGCGCTGAAGCGCGTGTCTGACATGCTGGCGAGTTTGCATTTGTCAGCTCGTCATAATTAACAGCAACTCGCAAAAAAAAAAAAAAAAGGATAAACAAATGATTTAGGCATTCATAAAAAGAAAAAAAAATTAATGTTGAGTTAAATTTCAAGAGACCCTCTTTGAACTTGGTTGTTTGGGAAAATGACAGTTCACCAAAAAAGTTTTATGATGGATAATACTACAAACTTAAGTCGAAGGATAAAATTGAAATAACCAGACCTTTTTTTTTTTTTTGGGTACATCACTTAGATTTTGGGAGGAAAGTGTCATTATTTGATGGAAGCCTCGAGGGAGAGATTTTCATTAACCCTTTTTATAATTGATTTTTGTTACTCTTGGCTTAGCAGTCAAGAAGCTTTGTTAAAATGGAATGGTCATGAAAGATTCTATTTTGGCATAGAAATGGGGTTATTCAAGAGAGTCTTTGTATTTATGTGGTTCAAAATGTTTGGAATCAATTCACCTGGAATTGTTAAGCTCATTCTCAGGTTCCGTTAGCTTTTCCAAATGTTTTTTTGCTGATGCATTTTTTGCATCATTATAATGTAAATTGTGATGTACTAGAATGTTAACCGAAGCAAATTTAGGTAAATTATTTTACAGGTTTATGATGCCTTATGATAAACATGATGGCATTAGAGATGGTAACATGGACAATTTCATCAAAATTCTTCAATTTATAGGAGTCAAATCTTCAATACTTTTGTTCCTATGGTTGTTAGTATAATACTTAGATGAATGTTATGGTCTAGAATCGGGTCACCAGTTTTGGGATTATATGTGTTTATAATTTGAGGTCCAATTCCTAATTTTTGATCCCTATGGTTTTTGACATTTTGTTGTCCCGATTTATAATATTTACTGTGGGACTAGATTGATTGAGCTAATACAAGCTTACAACCCCGTAATTACCCTGAAATTGCTGAGATTTATTGAAAGAATCATCTGCTTTTTTCGATATCCTGCTCAATTGAATTTTGTAGGGGATCAAATTTCGAGAGACTATTGTAACACGTGGTTTCATGTTTTTTATTTGTAATCTATTACATGTTTACTTCTGTTTGGTAATCTAATTAGTTTTAGAATCCATCGTTATACTCTCCCTTTCTGTCTTCCCAGATATCTACTTGGATGACTGATAAACGATATCTACCACTTACACCTGGTGATGTTGCCATTCCGCTGGACTTCATCTCTAAAACTAAGGGGATACAGCAAGCAGAAAATTTATTTCAACAATGTTCTAGAACAATTAAGGGTCCTTTCTGTTCATACGACCCTTCTTAACTGCTATGTCAGCGCACAATATGTGGACAAAGCAGAGGCCACCATGGAGAAATGAGGGATTTGGGTTGTTTAAAACATGACTAACTTACAAAATTGCGCTTAAACTCTATTATCAGACTGAAAACTATGAGAAATTTGACAGTTTGATTCGTGACAAGGAAGAAAAAGGCAATGGTTATGATAAATTTACCGTTGGCATCCGTATGAGTGCCTATGCTGCTGCTTCTAATGCTGAGAGAATGGATAAGACTCTGAAAATAATTGAATCAGATCCCAGTCTTGACTTGGACTGGAGAATTTACACTTCTGCAGCAAATGGATACGCAAAAGCTGGCCTTTTGGACAAGGGCTTGGTCATGCTGAAGAAAAGTGAGGGACTAATAAAGGGTAATAGAAGCAATAGAGCATATGAATTTCTTATCATACTTTAGCATATGCTTTTTGGGTGGCGGTCCCAAATTTCTTGTTCTCGTTCTAAGGGCTTCTGCTGCCCTCTAATCCCGAACTTTTTGTACATTATCCTGAATTTTTTTAGGAGCATTGGGAGCAGTAGTGCCGGACCTGTGAATAAGAGATGTGGATTTTGTTATTAAATCTATGGAGGCATTCGTGCCTACTCCAATGCTAAACAATCTTTACAGCCATTGATGGAACGAACCTGAACTTGTTTGACGAAAAATAATTAATAGAAACTGTCCCCAACAGCTGGCAAGTAAACTGAAAAAATAACAGCTTTTCTCTTTATTAAGAGTAGTGTTACATATAAAATCTATATATACTATCATTAAATAATAATAATTAGAGGGTAAAATGCTTTGTTTGCTGTACCAAGTTTTGGATTGTTGCTCTGGAAAAGTATCTGCCCATCTTATTTAATGTATTATTTCACAACTGCTCATAATGAAACAGAAGTAGATATTTTTATAAAAGAACGCCTTTTAGGATCTTAAAGAATTGACGCTGATTTTGAATTGAATAAAGAATTTCAGAAAGGTTGTTTTTTTGGTTGTAAAAGAGATAGTTTAAAAACTTTTATAGCTCTTATAAAATTACTAAACCTTCCGGCTGAATTTGACTTACGGTTCGTTTAATGCGTAACTGAAAATTTAAATTATTAAAAATTTTCATACCCAATAATAACGGTTAAACAGAATATTACTTATTGGGTGTTTTTGTAAATTTTCAAACTTGTGAAACCTATTAAGTATTATTCCTGTGAACAATACTGAAGTAAAGAGAACTGATTTCCAAATTAGGGCCAAGCCCAAAGGCCCAATCATAACCATAAACCCTTGCTTTCACTATACTTCATTGACTGTCCACCTTGACCTTAAACCCTTCACTGCTCTGCGTTTCCCCCTCTGTCTCTGTAATCTGACTTGGATTCTGCTCGCAAAATGAAGCTTGTACGTTTGAGTAGCCTCCTGTCCAACATCGCCTCTCACTTCAATATCGGCGTTTGTTCCTACTCGACAACAACGAAAAGAGCTTCGCAAAACCTAAGAACTTCAAGATGGAAGGGCTCAATGAACGCTCTTTACCATCGGATCTCTCCAGTCGGAGATCCGAAGGTCTCCATCGTTCCACTTCTCGATCAGTGGGTCCAAGAAGGACGACCCGTTGACAAAGAGCAACTCCTTATCTTCATCAAGGAGCTCCGATTCTACAGAAGATTCACTCACGCTCTGGAGGTATTTCATCAATAATTTTACCTCCTTTTTTTTTCTCCCAAAAAATCAAGTTGAGATAGATTCATAGTTTCGAAATTTATCAGAATTGTATAAACATTCCACCGAATTTGCACAAAGTTATGCGAAAACTTTATTTAACTCCTATTGGTTAAGAAAATTTGTCAAAAATAACCTTAAAGTTTCCGGAGGTCCCTGTTTATTTTTAAAACCAAATGTACTGCCGTTTATTCTTTCAATAGCGGAGTTTGCATAGCAGCACTGAATTTTTTTAAGGATAGAGATGGATGACCTTTGTGTCCGTGGAAGTTTCATAAAAAGACAGTTTCAACTCTAAAATTTTATGAAATAACAATTAGTTCCTTTTTCAGTTTTTCTTTTATTATTATTGTTCTTCCTGTTTTACCCTTGAATGGATGCATAATACTATCACTTAAATCAAGGGACAAATAGAAAATAATTGGGTGTCTTTGTAGATCTTTTAAACTTTGGGAAGGCAAGTGTCGTTCAAGAAGCTTTGTTAAAATGTGGTGGTCATGAAAGATTCTACTTTACCGTAGAAATGGGGCTATATCATAGACTCTTGGTATTTGTACGGCATGGCTCAAAATGTTTGTAATAGCTGCATGTGGAATTATTAAGCTCTTGCTTAGGTTCTATTAGTTGTTACAAAATGTTTTTTTTAAAGCTATACTTTTTGCACCCTTTAAATACCAATGTGATGAAATGGACTATAACGTTAAAATTTCCCTTTTCCACAGGTCATTTAAGTAATTTAGTTCGTAGGCTCATGATGCCTTAAGATAAACATGATGGAATTAGACATGCTAACAGGGCAATTTCATTAAAGTTCTTCAATTTATGGGATTGAGTATCTTCAAACCTTATATTCCTAAGTTTATTAGTGTAATCCTTAAATGAATCCGATGTACTAGAATCAGGTCATCGGTTTTTAGGATTATATTTGTTTTTAACTTGAGGTCCAATTCCTAATTTTAATTCCCTATGTTTGATTTCATTTTGTTGTTTTGATTTACTATAATTATCAAGAGACCAGATTGATTGAACCACTACAAGTTTACACCCTTGTAATCATCCTGAAATTGCTATGTTTTATTGAAAGAATTATCCGCTTTTTTATTTTATTTTATTTTTTTCTAATGTCCTCCTCAATTGGATTTTTTGGGGGATGATAGAATTTTGAAAGACTGCTGTCGCCCATTGTTTTCATGTTATTTATGTGCAATCTGTTGCATGTTTACTTTTGTGTGGTCATCTAATTGGTCGTATAATCCTTCTTTATACTCTCCCTTTCTGTCTTCCCAGATATCTACTTGGATGACTGATAAACGATATCTACCACTTACATCCGGTGATGTTGCCATTCGGTTGGACTTAATCTCTAAAACTAAGGGGATTGAGGAAGCAGAAAATTATTTCAACAATGTTCCAAAACAATTAAGGGTCCTTTCTGTTTATACAGCCCTTCTTAACTGCTATGTGAACACAAAATCTGTGGTCAAAGCAGAGGCCACCATGCAGAAAATGAGGGATTTGGGAATGTTTAAAACACGACTGGCTTACAATATTGCGCTTAAACTTTATTATCATACTGAAAACTATGAGAAATTTGACAGTTTGATGCGTGACATGGAAGAAAAAGGCATTGGTTACGATAAATTTACGTTTGGCATCCGTATGAGTGCCTACGCAGCTAGTTCTAATGTTGAGGGAATGGATACGACTCTCAGAGCTATGGAGTCAGATCCTAGTTTTATTTTGGACTGGACAGTTTACACTTCTGCAGCAAGCGGTTATGCGAAGGCTGGGCTTTTGGACAAGGCTTTGGAAATGCTGAAGAAATGTGAGGGACTAATAAAGGGTAATAAAAGCAATAGAGCATATCAATTTCTTATCACACAATATGCAAAATTTGGGAAGAAAGATGAAGTTTTAAGACTTTGGGAACTCTACAAGAGGAATTTCAAGGTTTACAATAGGGACTATATATGTGTCATACCTTCTGTGTTGAAACTTGATGACCTGGAGACTGCAGAGAAGATTTTTGAGGAGTGGGAATCCCAGAATTTAAACTACGATTTTCGGATTGCAAACTATGTGATTGGTGCTTACTGCAGAAAAGGGCTTTTGCAGAAGGCTGAAACTCTTATAAGTGAGGCAAAGTTGAAGGGCGGAAAGCCTGATGCGACGACATGGCGCTATATGTCAGTAGGGTATCTTGAGAACAATCAAAGTCAAGAAGCAGTGGAAGCAATGAAGGAAGCATTAGTGGTTTGTAAACCGAGGTGGAAGCCAAGAAAGGAATATCTGGCTGCCTGTCTTGATTACTTCAAAGATGGACGAAATATAGAGGGAGCTAGGGAATTCATAAAATTACTTAGGGACAAGGACATTATTTCTGTGGATCTCGAAGAGAGATTGTTGAACAATGTCCAGAATGGTAAATCAAACTTGGATGAAATCAGTGAGTTGTACGATTTTGCTTCGAGTGAAAATGCTGATTCAATCTCGGAACCTGAGGAAGATATCTGTGATCCATTAAAAGACGAAGACAAAGACACATGTTGAGTACAAATTTCGAAAATTCTGAACTGTCTGCAAACTAAATTCAGATCAGGCAAGGAATGGAGCATGAACTTCTATTTGGTGGAACCTCTTCCAACGTAAAGAATATTTTCATTCTTCCAGTATCATTTTTTAAAGCTTAGTTTGGGATAAATTTAATATAAAGCGACCTTTGCTTTCATTATCCTTGATGCCTTCTTTAGAGTCGTGTGTTTTGGCAAAAAATAATTGGATCTGCCATGACCTGAAATTCCTTACCGGATCTAACTGAAGTAGCAATGAATTGAACCTATTCCAGTTTCGAGCTTTAGATGCAGAGAACGAACGAAGGCATGTGGAAGATATTCCCTTTTGTTAACGCCTCGCTCAGGTGGGATGCCCTACTGTATTGGCTCAATAATGTTGCCGATTCGGTATAAATTTTGGATTCTAAATTACAGCGTGATAAAAAATCTTAGAAAAAAATAAAAGAAAAGTAGTATTAAAGCATTTCTTTTGTATCCTATATTTATATGTATCATTTTAGAATTTGTAGTTTAGCCTTGATTAGACTTTTGGCAGTGTCTTGGGAGGGCCTGCTGTTGTTATAGAACAGGGATTTGTAGTTTGTAATTAAAGTCCGGTTTCTACTTTACTTGATCGAGTGAAAATTTGAAAAATTTTGAGATGGATATTTCAGAGAAATTAAAGGTACATATCTATGCAAAAAACAGTTTTCTTGTGAAAATTTCATTTGCAATATTATCTATTAATCAAAATCACGAACTTCTCATATGATATGAGACTTAAGCAGAGAAACAAACTATTCAAACATGAATAGATCGTGCAAGGAGAAAAGTTAGATAAGTTTGAGATTCTCTCAAATTAGGTAAGATTTTGATAGTTTTTTTTGAAGTTAAGGAAGGTTTCCAACATTTTGGGAAAATTTATAAAAATTATCAGTCATAAGAAAAGTTTTTGATGATTTGAGGAGCGATGTTACCCATACAAACTACTATAAAAACTCATATATATAAATTGATGCGACATTATTTCATGATTTCTATATCATCCATCTGACTTAATATTATTTATTATTAATATTTATTTATCAAATTATATCATATCATATCAATTTATATGAGTAAATTTGTATAAGAAGTTGTTAAAAGTAATATTACTCATTGAGAAGTATCATGAGAAGTTGGTAGAAGTACTATTACTCCTTGAGAAGTATCATGAATTTTATAAACGATTTTATATACAAGTTTATGAAATTAACACTTCAATCTTATATCCGAGTAAAATTTATTTTAACATCTTTAAAATTATTTACATATATTACCTAACACACACAAACACACCCACACAGAGATGTGTTACATGTAATATTTTGGTTAAAACAAAATTGACACATCCTTATAAATATGTGTGGTTTACTTTTTAAATAAAGAATATTATTCGTTGGTCAATAAAAATATAAGTTCATTGTCGATTAAAAAGAAAATCACAATATTATATATTAAGATTGATGATAATATAAGTCTTAAACCATCAATTTAGATTGATTAAATGGTGAATTGATGATTTTAACAAGTAAACTATTAGTATAGAAAGAGAAGCATGGAATAAAGAAGTGAGTTTTCGTATTATTTATATAAATTGGAAAAAATATTAAAATTTTGTGCGACGTATTTCTTCGATAATTGTTGAATGAATTGCGTCATTGATTATGGGTAAGGGAAAAAAAAAAAAAAAAAACGTGTCTTGGAAGACTTATTTATAACAGAGGGATCAAGTGATGCTTTTTGAATTAATTTTTGACCTAGAATTACTGAAAACTTTTTTAACGAATTTCAATTAGAAACCGCTAGTTCTCAACGGACGAATATGAGATATTGGTTTTGAAGCAAAATTTTTGGGGAAGTGCTAAAAACCAATCTCTTGAATTCGGATTTAAAAGAATAAAGCAGAATTGCAATCTTGACAACAACAAAAAAGCTGAATGGGTGAAAAGAATGAAATAATAAAAAAATATAAAAAATTAATAAAATTGATAACATGATAATTGATGTGGAAGTGCTAACTCATCTGTCAAACGGTTTGTAAGTAAAAATTTGTAAGATTAGTATTATCGTTTTTTTTTTCCTAATGATAACTTTTTTTTTTTGTCTTTTTGAGTTAACATTAAACTAGAATTGAAAAATGAGGACCACGGCCATATCTCATATTCATATTAGAAACCTTTTATTTTCATGAAATTTATTGTTCTTAAGATTCTTCTTTATTTATTTGTTTTGTTTTTGCAATTGTAAAAATTATATATTATCAATAATGATTTGAGTGTTATTATTTGAAACTCTTAAAATATCTTCCTAAGCCCCACTTTAAATTAAAATTATAATTTAGAAATACTTTTTGTATAGTAGTAATATAACCCTTCTTACATCTTAAAATTAAATTTACCTATACAACTTATAATTTATTGTTATAGACTTATCAACTCATAGTTTATCAAAATTTTCTTATTCTCTTCTTCTTCAAAATCATTTTAGATTTTTCTTCTTTAGAACTCAGAAGCTATTCACTTAATTATTTATTTAAGGTTTTATTCTAAGCATATATTAAAGCTTTATTTTTTTTATAAAGTATACTCAAATCATACTCTTATAAACAATAAAACTATTTAAATACACACAAGACTTACTTGTTCGATTATGTTGAATTGAACAAAATTGAAAATGTTCAATTCGTAGATTGAACAAAAGCTATTAAAAATAGTGTCTTAAATCAAAATGAAAACTTATTTCTCATGATTATAATTCTAATACTTGAATTTATCATCCATCATTTCAAAATCATTCCATAAACACAACATATTAATTTCTAATTAGATATTTGAAGAGTTAAAAGAGAAAATATAAATGAAATAATATTACTTTGAGTATACGTAAAATTGTCAATATCTTTTTTAGTAATTTATATTTTATAGATATTTTTAAATTTATTTTTAATTAAAATAAGGCTCAAAGCAACAACCTAATGATTTTGATGTTTTAGAGAAGATAACAATTTAAGGCTTTGGCCACGGTCCATTGGCTGTACCTTACATCGATTTTTAAAATTTTTCTAAATTTAGTATAAAAGTTATAAATCTTTATATAAAAGTTGTAAATATAAAAAAATTGTAAATCAATTGTTTTTAATTTTTTGTAAAATTAGTGTAAAAGTTGTAAATCATTGTATAAAAGTCGTAAATATGAAAAATTATTCATTTACAATTTTTTTTTTTATATTTATAATTTTTATACAAAGATTTATAACTTCTATACTAAATTTATAAAATATTTAAAAACTGATGTACGTTACAACCAATATACTGTAATATAGTATGGTCTAAATTTTAAGGCTAATAAAGAGGTGATTAAAAAGACTTGGGGTTACACAAGCCCAAAATAACGGGCCCATCATCTGCTAAGAACAACCTAAAAAAAAAAGTAATAAATAAATAAATAAAAGGCATTGACTTGCTGAACGCACCTCTCATTGTCTTCTTGCAAATGAAGTTTGTGCATTTGCTTCTCAGCGTACGTCGTGGAAATGCTTCGGCTGTTTCGTCTTACTCAACGGCGAGGATGGATTGCAACTCAAGCTCAATGCTTGCTCTCCAGCATAGGATCTCTCGGATAGGATATTCAACGGTGTCGATTGTTCCGGTGCTCCTGAAACAGTGGGTGGAAGAACAGCGAACCATAGACGAACAGCAACTCCAAGCCTTCATCAAGAAGTTGTGATGCTTTGGGACTCTTCAGGTTGTGCTTATTCTTAACTATCAAATTACTTTACTTAAAAAAAGGCTCCCGTATGGTTAGTAGTACACAAATTATCGGAAATCATTAACCTCCATCACATGACGTGTCATACAAGTTATTAGAAATATCCTCGGATGGAGTTGTTTCTTTAAAACTAACTAAACAGGAATAGCCTTGCAATTGAATGATTAATTTGTGTTTGGATATCAATTCAAGAAATGGAGCTATGGAGAAATATTCCTTTTGTGCCCAAAAAATTGGGTGATTTCTAGTTATGGTAGCATAAGGGAAGTTTGATGGTTAAAAAATTTTCTATTGTGTTGATTTGTATGAGCCCTGTGTAGTTTCATTGAAGGGAAGATATGAAAGCAAGATGAAGGTGGGCAGATTCCATTCCGAGTAACCAAAGAGGGAGCTATAATTAATAAAGATGAAGGTTTTTTCGTATTTCTTTTGCATCCATTTTCATGTTTCCTACCAGGAGGGGAGAGAAGGAGAGAGAGAGATAGAATCCTATTTTTTTAAAAACAATTATTTTCCTCTTTTATTCTAAGTTATTTGAAGTAAAAGGACATGTAGGTTGACAGTAATAAAAGGACTGGAATTGGGCATGTGTAAAACAGTTTCATTGAACTTTGTTTACGCATTTGTTTAATTCTTAGATGACCTCTTGGAACTTGAACATCAAGTGGATTCAGTTCACTGATATTGTCATTTGAGAGTTAGACCATTTGTTGATCCTGACCATTAGTTGTGGTTGCTGATACTGGCTTGATGCTAATTGTAAAAATGCTTAGCCAATTAGCATTTATATTATTACTTCATGTTAGTCATCCACTGCTTTAGCATCCTGCCACACTAATCTCTCTCTTTCTTTTCCCTAGATATCTTTTGTGGATGGCTGAGGAAAAACACTTTCGACTTAACACTAATGATGTTGCAGTTCATCTTGAATTGATCTCTAAAGTTCGGGGGATAGAACAAGCGGAAAATTATTTCAATAGTTTTGCAAAGCAATTAAGGGGATATGTGGTCTGTGCCGCTCTTCCTAATTGCCATCTGCATGCAAAATGTGTGGAAAAAGCAGAGGCCACTTTGCAGAAGGGGGCTTTGCTAGGAAACTATTGGTTTAAAATCTTTATTATCAGACTGGAAGTTATGAGAAACTTGAACATCTGTTGCATGAAAGGGAAGAAAAGAGCATTGGTTATAACAATTTTACATCCCGTATCTGTCTGAGTGCCTATGCAGCTGCTTCTGATGTTGGAGGACTCGACAAGATCGTTGCAATGATGGAATCAGTTCCCGGTATTTTCTTGGACTGGGCAACTTATGCTGCTGCAGCAAGTGCGTATGCAAAAGCTGCGTTTTTGGACGAGTCGTTGTCCATGCTCAAAGAAATCTGAGGGACTAACAAAGACGGATAAAAATTTCAGCCAACCATTTAAGTTTCTTATCACAGAATATGCATCATGTGGGAAGAAAGATGGAAGTATTAAGAGTTTGGGAACTTTACAAGAAGGACTTCAAGGTTTAATGGGAATACCAAAATTTAACCTGTGACTATGATTTTCAGATTGCAAACTTCTTGATTGGTGCTTACTGCAGAAAAGGGCTTTTGCAGAAGGTTGAATCTCTTATAAATGGGCCAAGTTAGAGGGTGGGAAGCCTGATTGGAAGACACGGTTTATATGGTAACAGGGTATTTTCAGAATAACCAAACTTCGAAAGCAGTGGATGCGATGAAGGAAGCATTATTGGTTAGTCAAAACAGCTGGAAACCATCCAAGGATTTTTTGGCAGTGTTATAAAATTCTCTAGAGATGGAGTAGGAGATGTGAAGGAAGCAGATAACGTCATAAAAATACTCGGGGACTACGGTATTATCTCAGTGGAGCTCCAAGACAGATGGTTGAATAATGTTGAGAATGTGAAACTGAACTTTGATGCACTTAGTGAGTTGTATGGTGATGCTTTGTTTGATAATGCAGATGGATGATGAAGTTGAAGGCCATTAGAGAAAAGAAGAGGAAACATTCTGGAATGAAAAGTAGTTAAACGTTCTGGAAGAAGACCATTATCCAATCGATTTAATCAATTGGATGAAATTATTACTTTCACGCGGTTAGGGATGGCAAAACCCGGGGCCGAGGCCGGGGCCCTGAATTGCACACCCCGACCTCGAAAAATTTCCCGAATATTTTTCCCGAGGTCAGGGCCGGGTTTTCCACTAACCCGGATTGCATGTTTTTTATTATGATACTTTTTTATATGTTATATATAAATGTGGCAACAAAGTTATATGCGAAATAGTTTGCAGTACAGTGGTGGCATGTTGTTTCCATCTATATTGGGTGAAGGGTTTGAACCCCAGGGGTTGCAAAAAGTTTTTTACACAATTTCCTTGGACATGGTTGGCATATATATATATATATATATACACAATTTCCTTGGACATGAAATGATCCCAGTGGTAACTTTTCAGTAGAGAGACGGGTTTGAACCCTGGGGATAGCAAAAAAATTTTAACACACTTTCCTTGGACATGGGATGGGCTTGGCGCATCTAATGGGTATTAAACTAAAAAATCTTAGCAAGATTTGGGTTGGGCTTGAGTTAAATTTAAATAAAGGGCTAAAGAGAGGATTAAAAACTGATAGGACTTAAAAGTATTTTACGTAACATAATTTCAAACAACCTCGGTCTCTCCGACCCCGGCCAAATTCTTTGATTTTCTGAGTTATTCCCGGCCCCAGACGTCCGGATTTTTCGAACCCCGGGCCCTGGCCGGGTCAAATTGCCATCCTTACATGTGGTTAGAGATAAATGACAATAATTGAAAGGGTTAAATTGGTTATTCATGTTGTCATACGGGTCTACCATGGAAAATGTATAATATATATATATATATATTAAGGTTATACTAGGATGGAGCTATATCAATCCCTAAAAATATTCTACACATCCTAACTTTAATAAAGAATAGAGCTATTTGCTTTTAGATAAATGTTCTGTATATTTTTATAAAAAAATTAAGTTCGTAAAATACTCACAAAGGAATTTATCATTATAGACAAAATAATATAATTAAATAACATATAATTTCTTTTGACACCTATCTTATTTTAAACCTTAATTTTTGTTTTTTTAATGTAAATATACCTCATTATTATTATTTTTAAGACATTAAATTACAAAAGGAAAATGGTGAAAGCATCTTTATATATAAAAGGATTAAGTTCTACATCAAATCTTTTCAACTGCATTATGAAAACTGGAAAATTTTGCATAGGTAGATGATTTGTGAGGGACTTATATAAATCTTGAGTGTGGTTTAGTGGCAACCCGATGATATTGATCCTGTAAATTTGGATAATAAAAAATGAATACCTGTTAATCTAATAAAATGGGCATTAAAATGGGTGTGCACCATTCAGCAGAGAAATAACTAAGAATGATACTATCTAACCCCATTTATAGACTAAGGGCCCGTTTGGCAGCCAGGACATAAGGGCCCCGTTTGGCAATCAGGATTGGACTTGACTGGATTGAGATTGGGATTGGGATTAGGATTGGGATTGGATTAGATTGGACTGGAGTATAGATAGTACTGTTTTATGTTTGGTGCAATATGGGACCGGACTATATTAATATATAATAAATTTTTAAGAAATCAATTTTTAAATATAAAATAATTATTTTTATTCAAGTTTAATTTGAATAAATATTAATTTAATATTCAGATTAAAAATATTTAAGTACCTTTTATTTTTTTAAAAGTAATAATTCAAAATATTATATTAATTTTCAATTTAATATTATTGGTTATTTAATATTATTAATGCATTATTTTTATAATTAAACATTCAATATGAATTTATTAAACATAATTAAACATTATATTATTAAAAATTATTAATTATTATTATAACTATATTATAATGTATTTTATATGTATTTTTCAATATTTTATACACTTACATTTATATTTTCTTAATAATCCTTTATTTTATTATAGTAAAATTTATTATTTTTTTATTATATCAAGAATTATTTATTTTATTTATTATTTTATTAGATTTAATAATATTATTGTTTATAATATTTCTAAATTATTTATATATTATTATATTAATATTTGTCTAATAATATAATATTTTATTATATTAATTTCACTAATATTATAACTTATATAATATAATTAATAATGATATATAAAATTATTTATTCTTATTTATAATTTATCTTAAATTATAATTTATTTAGTATTATATCATTTTTATATTATTATTAATTAAATAAAATAAAAAAATCATTTGTCCAAGCTTGGGACAAGTAATCCCATGATTCACCATGGGACTGCTAGTCCCAATGATTTGCCACTATTGGGACTAAGATTAGTCCTAATCCCTTAAAATGCTCCAAACAAAAGACTAATAAATTAGTTCCAAACGGACCCAAGGGGGACTGGACAAGATTTTGGAACTAATTTATTAGTTTTTTGTTTGGAGCATTTCAAGGGATTGGGATTGTGACTAATCTTGGTCCAAGAGCCCTCATCTTCTTTATAAATGGGGATAAAATTATAATAAAAAAAATTAAATATCATTGCTTCATCAAAAAGCGACTGTAAACCTCAACTATTTCCAACTCTTTGTTAACGACTGACTTGCATGAAAGTAAGTCAGCTAATGTTTTGTTTGAAAACCTTAATATGTAAAACTAACTTCAATTTTGTATGAACTCCATCTAAATGCCCTCACCCCCATCTCCCTCTTGTTCATGAAACAAAACAATCATCCAAGCAAGGTAAATATTCCAATTTTCTGGAAAATAGATAATACTATAAAGATTTTTTCCGTCACATTAAAAAGAGAAAATATATTTTTTTTAAATCTATAAGACCTCTATTTATTTTTTTGGATCTTTAACCATGGGTGATTCTTAAAGGGAGGAAAGATGAGTAGAGATGGACTTTGCAATGTTTTATGACAATAATTATGTAAAATTTGTATTGTATTTGCTAATTCATCGATAAAGAAATGTATTTTCATCTAAAGAGGGTATAGTAATCAATTCCAAACTTAGTAAGAGAATGAATATAACTTTCAAAGTTCAATTATTTTGCTACATTTTTATCTTCATTCAAAAGAGAAGACGGAACTCTTTAGTATAGAGATGGGTCAAATAGCATCACTCAATACTTAATGTGAAAGGGCTTTTTTGGCATTAGTTTGAGTTTATAGAGCGTTAATTTATTTTCAAATTTAATCTAGGGTTGTATAATAGAATTGGGTGTCCAAAGTATTTTTATGGTGCAAAAAGTCTCATCCACAACTTATTTGCGAAAAGTCGTGAGCCCAAAATTGTTTACTTTTGGCAATGGACCCTCTCACAATTTTAACCAACCTCAAACAAAAATTAATTCAATTTAACAACCTTTTAGACATCTAGTAATAGTAGTCTCTGCCGGTCTAGTCTATGTCATTATCTATCCACGGCAAAATCATGCATCAAACCATCAACGCATAATTAAATAATAGAATGACTGAGATGCCCCTATCCTGCTTATTTTGAATCTAACTGTAACATAGATTCAAAGTTCGCCGTCCAGTTGACATGTAAATTACCAAAGGCCGCTCCCCCGAATCACAAAACAACTCCTCCCACTCCCATTCCCATACAATCTGCCACCACTGCAGCCACGCCTGAGAAGCCGCTCGCAGTCACGCTCGTCCACCAAGCCAGCGTGATTTCCGGCCTCCATTCTTTCCAGCAGCAGCCGTACATTCACCTCCTTCCCTTTTTATTTTAAATTTTTTTTATATATCTATAGATATATTGAATTATTGAATAATTATCATTTAATTATGACTTTTTCCGAACTTCCACGCATAATTTGCTCATTACTCTTTTTAATTTTAGGTAGTAATGAATAAAATTTGACATAGAAATTGTGTTTATGAATTATTTAATAATTCCAATTTTGCTTATTATAAGTTTTAACAACTATTGCTTGTTACAATTCCTAGTCATTATCTTTTTTTTTGTTATTTTTAGAGTTCGTGAAAGAAAGTTTTGATCTTGATCATCAATGGAGAGTTTTTTGTCGGAGGACGACGGGTTGGATGAAATGAGCGAGCAGTTCGAGAGCTACAGTTTGAGTGCGGACGTGAGTGAGTCGGAGAGTTCAAGTAGTGATTTCAGGTCGACATTTTGACGCTGCTTCAGCTTTTTTTACTTCTTCCACACCGCCCGTACCACCAGAGTTTGCTGGTAATAATAGTGGTACTACCACTTCATCTGCCCGGTTCCGATCATGTTGCCGCTGGTCGATGGTAGACACATCGTCATTCCGGTAGAGAAGACCGAGAAACCGGATGCTGGCTTATCCGGTTAGTTATGTCACTAATATTCATATGAATCTGCTTGGCATTAGTGATTTATTTATTTTTTTATTTACTAGGTCAGTGATGTGGGGAACGATTTGATTCTAATCTAACGGTCATATTTTGCTAAGTTTGGTTGGTATTAAAGGCAATAACATATGATTTCCGTATTATATTCATTATTTTAGATTCTCTAGTCACTGTTAACGCTATAAATTCAGCATCTGGAGTTTGAGAAGGATGTGTGGAGTTACAAGTTGGAGAATCACTCCTGGTTTGTCCCACACTTCTGTGTGGGATAATTATAACAAGTAGAAGACAGTGGTTATGGCTTTTGTTCGTCTTTTTTTTTGTACTCATATTGTTGTGATTGCTTAGTTTGCTTCTGTTGAAGGAGGTGTTCAAATGCAGTGGTGTTATAAATGATCCACTTCCTACTTAGCCGTCTAGCATTTAGTGCCCAATTTCTTTTTGACTATTCAATTTGGTGTGTCAGTTATGATTGGTTTGGTTATATTATTTTATTTAGATTTTAATGTTTCTTGATGGCATTCTTGGACTTTTAGACTTTTGAATTGCTCTCTAAGTTTTTAAGTCCCAAAATATTAGGAGTTAATGATGGAACTTGAGATATTGGAAAAACATTTTACTTTCATTACAGCTTAAATACGAGCGTTGTCCTTCTTTAAAAGCTTAAACATCCGGATCAAAACTTATATTCTTGATCATTTACATCGCAAGTTAAACTGAGTTCTTATTCTCATCTTTCCTTATATATCTTTTCTGCATGTTTCACATGTTTTCCTGTTGGTGATGTTCGCTTTCTTATGTGGCCGGCAAAACTTGCCTTGGACTCTCTTGATGTGCCCATTGGGTATCACGATAATTGATCATTTAAATTTTTCTCCCATAATGCTGCTTCTGTGATCTTTATGTCATTGGGCTTATGAAGTACAAGTTATTTCACACTTACCATCTTTTGAACTACATTGCTTATGTCAAACTTTTGGAAGTGTGTGAATCTGTGCTGTCACATATTGCTATCATTTGAAAATTTCCTCTGCCCTCTACTTTCTTTGCATACTTATCTAAGAATCACTTTGTTGCAAGAAGCTTGCCTACCTAAATTTCAAACCACTATAAACTTTGTTTCATAGAAAGTTGTCTGAAATCAAATGTCAATTATATGCCCTATGGTTGAGGTATCTTTTAATTTTCTATAAATTTCTATGAAAGATAAATACCCTAGCGATTGTAGCTTGACCAACCTGTGAAATTAACTCTTTAAGATCCTGAAATGTTGAGGTTGGCCATACAACAACTTACGAACTCCCTCACAAACTGTTCTTTTTTGCTTTTATTAGACTGATATTGTACTTGTACAGGATTACTATTTTATCATTTGACATAATTGTGGAAGTATGCAACTAATATAATCCTTGATTTTATGGAAGTATACTGCTAATATAATCGTTGATTATTAGGAAGGAATCAGTGTTTTATCATGAAAGATATTCAAATTCCTTTAATTATGGGTCTGATTGATTACTGTAAATATATTTAGATTCCTTTAATTATGGGACTGATTAATTGCTGTAAATAGTTTTCCTATTATTGTCTCTAGAGAATTCTTTATATAGCTCCTTAAGCTTTGTATTTGTAATCATTCGGAATTAATAAAATTATAAATATTTTCTCCCGTCTTTCACAATATAGTATTAGAGCACTAGGTCTTTTTTTTTGGGTTTCGTTTCTTTTTTTATTTTTTTCTAGCCTTCATTGCCAAAATAGATTCATTTAAGCCTTCTCTGATCACAGTCCTATTCCTTTCTTATTTTACTGAAACACCATGTCTACATTTGAGATTAAAGCTGCCTCTACCAAATATGAAGAAGTTTCAGGCTATAAGAGATCTGTAGAACGTTCGGGCTACATATAGGCTGAATGGAAAAAATTATTTAAAATGGTCCCAATTTGTCCGAACTTATTTAAAGGGAACATGGAGGCTCAACCATCTTTTAGGAACTGGACCAAGAAAGGGTGATCCAAGATTTGATGCATGGGATGAGGCAGATTCGATGATCATGTCATGGCTACAGGACTCAATGAACCCTGAGATTAGTGATACCTGCATGTTTTTTACTATTGCAAAAGATATATGGGACTCAATTCGATGGACTTATTCAAAAGCCCGAGATGCAGCTCAAGTGTACAAGATCAAAGTCAATGTTGGTACAAACAAACAAGGAAGCAAATCTGTAACTGAGTATGCAAATTCATTGTAAAGTTTGTGGCAGGAGCTTGATCATTATCATGTTATTGAGATGAAGTATGCAGAAGATGCTGCAACCTTAAAAAATTTCATTGAGAAGGACGAGTATATGATTTTCTTGCTGGAGTTAATCCTAAATTTGATCAGGTAAGTGTCCAAATTCTCGGAAAAGAGGAGACACCATCGATAGAAGAGACTATTTCTTTAATTCGAGCAAAAGAAAGTTGAAGAGGTTTTATGCTTGAGCCTCAAGTCTCAAAAGATTTGCTTTGGTAACTAGAAATGAACAAACACAGGCTAAAAAAGTGGGAGAGCAGACTTGACAAAATTTTCAGAAAGAGACGACCAAGACAATCTTTGGTGTAGGTTTTTGGAAATTGAGTGGTAAGCCATCAACTTCAAGAAAGGAATGGAGTTACAGAGGAGGACACCAACCACCTTAAAATCAAGCTCATATGACAGAGCAATCAAATCAAAGTGACAAACAGAAGCAAGAAGGATTGAATAGTGAGGAAATTGAAAAACTGAGAGGCTTGATAGGATCCCTTTGGACACCCTCTGGCGCATGTTCATTGGCATTCTCAGGTAAGTCTCCATCCTTCTTTGTTTTAGATGTCTCATAAAAGTGTTTTGACAACTCTTGGATAATTGATTCAGGAGCCACCTACCATATGACTTTTTCCTCACAATATTTCAATACCTATAAGCCATGTCCAAGCAGTAGAAAAATCATTGTAGCAAATGGGTCTCTAGCCATAATTGCAGGTTTAGGATATATTTTTGTGACACCATCTATTATTTTGAAGGACGTTCTTCATGTACCAAAGTTGTCAACTAATCTAGTTTCAATTCAAAAAATTGCAAAAGATCTAAAATGTTATACCAATTTCTCTCCATCTTATAGTGTTTTTTAGGACCAGGATTTGGAGAGGAGGATTGGACTTGCTAAGGAGAAGAATGGACTGTATTAGCTCGAAACACCAAGAACTTAAAAAACAATCATGAATAAATTGTCCTTGTCATTACTTAGTTCCTCAAATAAAGATGCCATTTGGCTTCATCATTTCCGTCTTGGTTATCCATCATTTAGAGTTTTAAAAATTTTGTTTCCTATCTTGTTTAAAGGATTAGTTATTACAGATTTTCGTTGTGATGTTTGTGAGCTTGTAAAACATACTCGTATATCTTTTCCTATCAGTAATAAAAGAAGTTCTTATCCTTTTCACCTAATTCATAGTGATATTTGGGGACCTACTACAGTTCCAAGCAATTCACGGTCACAATGGTTTGTTTCTCTAATTGATAATTGTACTCGTGTCACTTGGACATTTTTGCTCAAACACAAATCTGATATGAGTAGTGTTAGTCCTCAGTTTCATTTCATGGTTCAAAACCAGTTTGGGATAAAATTAAAAGCTTTAGGTCTGACAATGCACGAGATTTTTGGAACCAAGTCTTATCTTTTTGCTTTGAAAAGGAGGGAATTATTCATGAGTCATCTTGCATAAATACGCCATAGCAAAATGGGATTGTTGAAAGGAAAAATGGCCATTTACTTAACACCATTAGAGCACTACTATTTCATGGGAATTTTCACAAACACTATTGGGGGGAGGCTATTCTTACTGCCACGCATTAATTAATAGACTACCATCTAAAGTGTTGGATTTCCAATCTTCCATAGATGTCTATTCCAAATTTTATCCACACTTTTGCACTTCCAATGGTCTTATACCTAGAATCTTTGGGTGTATGTCCTTTGTTCATGTTCATAGCCTAAATAGAGGAAAATTAGACCCTCGAGCAATCAAGTGTGTGTTTATTGGTTATTCCTCTACACAAAAGGGATACAAATGTATAACCTTTCTTTAAAAAAATTCTGTATATCTGCACATGTCACCTTTATTGAAAACAAACCTTTCTTTACGCAGTCTTAGCTTCAAGGGGAGATTTCAGTATGGGAGATAAAGACTTTGATTTCGGTTCACTTAACCTAGCATCAATTCCCTTCGATTCTCATGACATCTCCAGTGAGTCCACTTAACCAGTATCCACTGAACCAGTGTCAGAGTCTGAACCTGTGTCTATTCAACTAGTATCCACTGAACCAGTGTCAAGAGTCTATCCCAAAATCCATTCCTTCTCAAGTGTCTATACCTATTTATGACTCTTATAGATTTCCACATGTATACTTGAGGAAAACAGTTGTTACTAATCCGATACAAGTCCAAGACTAATCCAAGTTCTGCTAATGAAAACATGGTAAGCTCTGACTCTTCTTTGCATACATAACCTTTTGTACCACATGCAACAGATGTTGATATGCCTATTGCTTTAAGAAAAGGTACTAGAGAATGCACAAAAAGACCCTTAGATCCATTATCTCACTATGAATCTCTAGAACATTTTTCACCATCCCATATGAATTTTATTGCGAGTCTAAATACTATTTCTATACCTAACACTTTATCTGAGGCATTGTCAAAAAGATAATGGAGGAATGCCACGAGAGAAGAGATGGACGCATTGAAAAAACAAAAGACACGGGAGATTGTTGATCAACCAAAAGTGAAAAATTTGGTAGGTTGCAGATGGGATTTCACTTGAAAAAACAAGGCTGATGGCTCTTTAGAGCTATATAAGGCATGATTGATTGCTGAGGGCCATACTCAAACATATGGAGTAGATTATTAGGGGACATTTGCTTCTGTGGCAAAAATGAATATTGTGAGGATTTTGCTATCATTAGTGACTCATTTTAATTGGAAACTTGAACAGTATGATGTGAAGAATGCCTTCTTGCATGGAGACTTAGAAGAAGAAATTTATAAGCATTCCACCGGGCTTTGGAGGAAAAGAAACAACTAATAAGGTGTGTAGACTACGAAAGGCTCTATATGGACTTAAGCAATCCCCTAGAGCCTGGTTGGGAGATTTTCTAAAGTAATGAAAGCTACAGGTTTTAGACAGAGTCAAGGAGATCGCACACTTTTTATCAAGCATTTGACTTAGGGAGAGCGACAGCTCTTTTGGTATATATGGATGATATAATTATGACTGGAAATAATGACAAAGAAAAATAGGCTTTGAAACAATGTCTAGTCAAGGAATTTGAGATAAAAGAGCTTAGGAGATTGAAGTATTTTCTTGGAATTGAGGTTGCATATTCCAAACAGGGCATCTTTATTTCACAATAAAAGTATGTAAAAGACTTGTTGAAGGAAACAGGAAAGCTTGCTTGTAAACCAAGAGCTACTTCTATTGAGCCCAATCATAAACTTGTGGATGCAAAGGAAGATTCAGTTGTAGAAAAAGAGATGTACCAGAGATTGGTAAGAAAGCTTATCTATCTTGCTCATACCTGACCAGACATAGCATATTTAGTAAGTGTGATAAGTTAGTTTATGTATGATCCACGGGAGGCACATTTGCAGGTTGCCTCTCGGGTGCTACATTACTTGAAAGGTAGTCCAGGTAAAGGATTCTTATTCAAAAGAAATGCTGAACTTACTTTAGAGGCCTATATAAATGCAGATTATACAGGGTCATCCACTGATAGGAGATCTGCTTCTGGCTACTACACGTTCCTTAAAGGAAATTTGGTAACGTGGAGGAGTAAGAAACCAAATGTGGTAGCAAGGTCTAGTGCTGAGTTAGAGTTTAGAGCAATGGCTCAAGGCGTGTGCGAATTACTATGGTTAAAAATCATCCTAGATGATTTGAAGATTAAATGGGAAGGACCAATGAAGCTTTATTATGACAACAAGTCAGAAATAAACATTGCTCATAATCCGGTCCAACATGAGAGGACAAAACACATTGAGATAGATAGACATTTTATCAAGGAAAAATTAGAGTGTGGCCTGATCTGTACACCATATGTGTCCTCTGGGAATCAACTAGCAGATGTTTTGACTAAAGGACTTAACAGTACTACTTTTTATGAGATTATTTTCAAGCTGGGAATGGAAGATATCTATTCTCCAGCTTGAGGGGGAGTGTGAAAGTATGCAACTAATGTAATCCCTGATTTTATGGAAGTATACAGCTAATATAATCTCTGATTATTAGGAAGGACTTAGTGTTTTATTAGGAAAGATATTCAAATTCCTATAATTATGTGTCTGATTGATTACTGTAAATATATTCAGATTCCTCTAATTATGGGACTGATTAATTGCTGTAAATAGTTTTCCTATTATTGTCTCTAGAGAATTCTTTATATAGCCCCTTAAGCTATGTATTTGTAATCATCCAGAATTAATAAATTATCAATATTTTGTCCCATCTTTCACAATAATAATTACTATGAGTCCTGAAAATGCCTAATTAGTGTTATGCGGTTTTATTCCACTACAAAAAATGAATTGGAGTTGACTTATGCCCTGTCCTGACCAAAAATTATTTCAGTTATGCTGAGCCTGGAATTGCCTATGTAGTCTTTGCATGTATTGTGCTCAATTATGAACTAAGCAACCACTTTAACTATAGTAAATGGAAGCTGTTAGTGCTTGTCTTACTAGTCTACTCCTATAGTAATGTTTCCAATGGCTTGACTTTCCAGTCATCTACCCATGCTCTTAAGCCTGTGGCATTTTGCATCAATTCTCTTTTAGGATTTGGTGTGCAGTTTTGATGTAAGGATTACGTTCTCACAGAGAGAAACAACTTTATAAAGTATTATGCAAGTTAAAATCACTATAGTAGCCATTGTGCACTTTAAGTTGAAGCCCTTTTATTTTTTCCTTTTAAATAAAAAATGAAGAACGAACTAGATTCTTTTGGTTAATTTCATTTTGTGATCATAAAAGTGCATTTTTCTCATTCGAAGTGTTTTCATTGACCAAATGTGTGATTGTGGAGGATGGGAAGGTCATTGCTGCTGGTTGGGATCGAACAACTAAGACAAGAAATGTAAGATCATTGATTTATACTTTCTTAAAATTCCTCCTATTTTTATACAACTATATTTGATGATCAGATTTGTCACTTGGCTCCTCTTTCTTAGTTATTTATTTTTCTACAGATGCTGGACTTATGTCCTACTTGCATGAATATTAAAGGAACAAATTTTGTATTGAAGGATAAATTTGGTCTTTGGGGGGCCTTTCTTATAATTTGATACCAAATAGGTCTCCAAGCTGCAGAATGCTTATGAGGTAGCCAAATAGATTTTTATTTAAATATGGGAGAATGTCACAAACCTCCCCTATCTTCTGCCTTAGTGTTATAGAGATGAGACTTTTGCATTTTTAACTAAAAAGAGTATCTACAGTTTGAGAAACGCGTCATAGGCACCCCGTCTGTTACATTTGCCATCATATGACATCATTTTTCCATCTATTTATATTTCAATTACATATATACCCTTGTCTATAAATAAATGAAAATGTGTATGAAAAAACAAATATGTGTCTACATTTGATAGCGTCAAAGACCATTTTACCCTACAAACAATTAAAATTGAAATCAAAGGGCAGGTATCCGTTGGAATGTAGCCGTTGAAATGGTACATTAAACTAAACCTAGTTGCAATTATCACAGCAATAACACAACTTCAATTTCTTCATACACTTTCATCTCACATTCAATTCCATCACACACAAGGCATATTCTACACATCAATAACATAGCTTTAACTCATCAATTAAGCCTCAATTTACGCATCAAATTACACTGCAAGGCAAAGCATGAGCTCAAGCACAGAAACGAATTATTCAATCTCAAGCACTACAAGGCATAACAACAGTGCATCAAGCATGGGTAGATGTAAAATGATAAATGGCAGCTTGATAAAATTCAAGAATAGGAAATGTAAGTGTGTTTCAAGGGCAAGTGTTATGATTTTTGAGTCATCTAATAATCTTGGTAGGCTCTATTTCATATGCAAAAATGGTGTCCGTAATTTTTATAAGTGGTGGGATTTTGATGTTGATGAAGTTAACAATGATCTAATTGATATGGTGAACTGCATTAAGGTTAAGGATGATCAGACTAAAAATGATGATATTGAATTGATATTAAAGGAGATCCAAACTGATATGAAGAGGCTGTTGATCTTAAATGAAAAGATTGTGCGAAGCAATGGAAAAAACAACACTGATATAATCGTGAATAAGCTCCTACTATATTTGTTACTGGTTACTTTGGTAGCACTACTTATAAAGACATTGTAATTGAAATACATGTAATTTTTGTTTTTAGTGTATGAAATGCAGTACTATATACAAATTGTAGTATTATGATATGAAATGCATGTAAGATATTTCTACTACATTGCAATGAGCAGAAACAATAATCTACTTTATTGTCATTTATATAAACAAAAGAGCATAAACAATACCAGTTATACAAATAAAAGAGATGATCTTATACCATTTATATAAACAAAAGAGAACAGGAAGTTACATTGTCAATGTTACTTCAAAGTTAACTTGTATCTCTTAAATTTTATGCCTTATGTGGCATTTAATCTAGTGTGCCATATACTGCATAATATTCATATTTGTGTGTGTATAGGCTTAAAGGACTTTAGTTCCTTAACAATATATATATATATATATCCATCATCTTGTCTGTGCTAATGTACCAAAATATTTATCAAAAATATCATCCAAAATATATCAAATTGTGTGCCAATTTGCCAGAGTTTGATAAGTATCCATACAAAGACTGCTGCATAGGATTTCTACATTTCATTGGTGCCTTTGGGAGAACCACCTAGTCACTGCATGCATGAATAACCACATCAAATTAGTAGGGATTTATTAAAATACATCAATCTAATTTTAATGAATAAGATATACCTCTTCCTCCCCTTTTTACATTTGAGTTTTGAGTTTGCTAAGATGCTGTTGGGGTTAAGCATCCAATATCTTGTGAGGCTTCATATGTCTGAGATGATGGAATGGTTACTAGAGTCTGGGATGTAGGTACACTAGGTTGAGAAGAAGTTGCTTCAGTATGACTTAGAGTTGGTTAAGAATATGTTGTTTCAGTTGATGGTACTCCTTTAAGCAGTAAGTATTATTAAAAAGTGTTAGCAAAAGGCTTAATGAAAATAACTTATATGAAATTTTTAATTTTACCCATTTTTGCTTTGTACTAGGAGTTTTTGTATCCTTCCTTTATTTGGCTGAGAAGTTGGTGCATTATTTGGATGAGATGATGGTGCATCAAGATCAATTTTTGGTTTATGAGACTTTGATGCAGCAGTTGAAGATGTACCCACATTGGATCTATTTGCCTTAATCATTAATTAAAGAGCAATTATTAGTTGTCAACATAGAAATGTAATATTTCTTAATAGAGAAGATTAAGATTAAAAATATAAATAGTTAACTTCTTTTTAAAAGCCTTGGGGGATTTTTGTAGGTCCTTTTATTGTGATTGTAGCCTTCGCAGTTCTTACATATCATTGTGAAAAGCTTGCTAGGAGGGGGGGTCTTTATTAGGAGCCCTTCTTCTAGATTTCTTAGGCTTGCCAACCTTTGTCCTCATCTTGGGAGCTCCCAAATTGTTGCAAGGGACCTCTGGCCATTTATCTTGATCAAGGATAGGCCTGATGCAATGGTCATATGTTGCAATGTACTTCTCTCTATGCAGAAACTTGTTGACAAATTGATACACATCAATCCTTCTTTCCCTAGCATAGGCAGTGACATGCACACAAGGCATACTAGACACTTGAAACATCCTAGAGGAGCATAACTCTTTATTCAGCTTCATCACAAACACCCTCCCATTATTAACAACTTCAAATTATAGATTTCCACACCAAAGAACTTCAAGGCCATTAGCCCACTTTGCTCTATCAGTAATGATAGTCCTAATATTTGGCCTAACATCAGTCTTCCACTTTAAGCATTCTTTCAACCTGAAAGGAGGGATAGTTTGAAAAAATAAATGTACATGTTCAGTAAGTATACGAAATGAGGTAGCAAATATACAAAATAAAGCTTTATTTGATTAAAACAAAAGGATGCAAAATAAAACTATATTTGATTATAACAAAAGAATGCAAAATAAAACTGTATTTGATTAAAAGAGTAAATTGCCAAAATAAGTCACAAAATTAAATGAAAACTAAAGCAATTTACTTCTTATGCATCCTCTTCATAATTTTTCTTCTTATCTCTTCAACCATGCTAAGATATGTATGACTCCTATATTGATTAATCCAAGAGTTAAACGATTCAGTTATATTGTTTGTTATATGATCAACTTTGACTCTTTCGTCAATTCCATGCCTGCTCCAATTCATTGGAGGAATGTTGCTCAACCATTCATAAGCTCTATCATCAATCTGCTTTATTTGTTCTTTGGCTACAATGAAGGTATTAATATTGGCAGTTTTGCAAGCTTTCCAAAATAAAGATTGTAGTGGTAGTCTTGTATGCTCTTTTTTGAAATTTTCATAGACATGTTTACCACAATATCTATAGGATGCATATGGCTACTATAAAGACAAAGCATTTAAAATTCCTTTTTGCCTATCACTTATGAATGTCATAGGAATCCCTAACCCATCTTGCCCCTCAATATGTTGACCTAGGAGTTTTAGAAACCAATTCCACACCAATTCCATGTGGAATTGTATTCAACCTCACAAATTGCAATGGCCAAGGGAAACATCCTATTATTTGCATCAATTGCCATAGTTGCCAATAAGACTCCCCTCATAGGCCCATTAAGCTAACAATCATCTACCTAAAATGGCCTACAGCCAGCTATAAACCTTGCCCTTTGTGCTGGAAAACTAAGAAAAAAAACCCTTGAAATTTTAGAGCATCAGAGATTAATGTTGCATTTGCCCTAACAGAACATGTACTACTAGGGTTTTTTAGAAGGATGATGTTAGCATATTTACGCAACAAATTTAGAGCCTTTTGATAACGCTCACCAACAAGTTCTAGAGCCCTGGTCCTAGTCTTATATAGCTTTCGTTTTGCTGGTTATAGCCTATATCTTCTTTTTATATCCTTCTCTAACCAGTCTACATCTAGATTAGGATTTTCCTTAAAATACTCCTCATACTTTTGGGCTATCCAGATGTAAGTACAATTAGGTATGTCATTCAGTTTCTCACAATCATGGATAGGATATAAGCTCTTAATTTTGTATGTTATTTAAGTCTTGTGTTGAGGAGGCATGAATCCTCCATGGGTAGCCTTCTATTGCACATTTACATGTCACTTTTTCTTTCTCATTTTTAATTCTTTTTAGCATTATACCATTTTGAATTGCATACTCTCTAAGCACATCTTTAAAGTAGTCCACATTGTTAAAGGTTTGGCCAACCTTTAACTCAACCTTTCCCTTTAACCCAGTCTTAAAAAGCTTTCTTCTATGGATTCTAGCTATCCTAGAACTACCTACCTCCTCATCTGAATTTGTAACAATTTCTCAAAGTTTTCACCATCACTCTGGTACTGTGATTGGTCATCTTTAGAGTCATCTCTACTACCACTCCTACCACTCCCAACCCCACCATCTTTAGAGTCATCACTATCTGGCTTGTAATTAGCATATGAATTCGGGTTTTACTCACTGTGGCATATTAAATTTGCCACTGAACCCTCAGTTTCATCAACCCGATGACTGACACTCTTATTTACATCAATCCCATGACTAACACCCTCATTTACATCAACCCTATGATTGACACTCTCCTTATATGTATCATTAACTTTATTAGCTGCATGTTCTCCAGTTTTGTCTACCCCATTCAACTCAGGTTCACTACCAGGAATCTCAAATGCAATTGGAACACTATCAAAAGGTGTAACCTCAACTGCAATTGTTATTTCGAATACCTCCCTAATTTCATACATTTTCAAAATGTTTAAAAATGTGGAGTCACTGTCAATAACTATAACTTAACCATTCCAAGGTAAATATACATTAAACTTAATATCCCTATGATCATAAACACCATGTTCATAATACTCATTAGCAACACTAAATAATCCTATCCTAGAGACCTTGTCAAGGTCTATAAAGCCAAATGGGATCTCACGACCTAATGACTAAAATGTCAACAAAAATTCTACCACGACACTGTCATGTGCATTAATTGATATTTTGGTAAATTAAAAACAAAATTAAAAAAAAACAATATTATTAGAAGGCAGATTATTCATAACATAATATATATTCTCCATGCAAGCATAAAAGAACAATATGACATGCATGAATAAGCAGCCTTACAACATAACAAATCTTGCTAAATTTTTTATTTTTACAAACCATACAAATAGTATAATACAACATAAAATTTCATGTGACAACAACACCTTATTTCATTAACAAAAATATTAACACCATAAAAACATAGATACAAGTGATAAACAAACAAAAATCAACATCAAATAGCAAGAAGAACATAACGTAGTGCACATGCAAGATTGAAATCTATTTGAATATAAAAAATCTAAGGCATGCATAAGCATATAATAGTATGAACATGCATCTTACTTCATCAATTACACTTAATTTTGATCAATTTTAAAGAACCCCAAAATTTTCCTCAATATTAGGGTTTCAAATTTGATTCATAAACAAACTATATACAACAACAATGTAATGTTATAAATCCAGTTCAGATTAACGAAAATATTTGAGAAAAAATCGTAAAAAATCGTACCCATATGTGTTAGCCACAACCTATAGTGGAAGACAATGCATGCATTTGAATCCACTCATAAGCACCGAGAATTTCTTACCTGAGAGTGTCGCTATCTTCTTCAATGATAGGTCTTCACTCAAAAACCAGCTTCAAAGCATGTCCTACAGTGAATTCATATGAAGTGGGAAGATGAACAGTGGATTGAGATAGAGTCTTTGGGTCAACTGGTAGGATGTCATGTGCGTGAGGACAGTGGTGGGCTCAATTGAGATTTTTTATTTTTTGACTAGGTTCATATACTACTGGCTGTTTCCATCTAAAAAACCAATATACTCCTATTACGTCAACTTATTTACATAAATATAATGGCAAATGTAACAGAAGGGTGCCCATGACGTATTTCTCAAACTATAGGGACTTCTTTGAGAAAAAATGTAAAAGTCCCATCTCTATGACATTAAGACAAAAGATAGAGGAGGCCTGTGGCGTTATCCCTTTAAATATCCTACTTAATCTAGAGTTTTTTACTTTGTTATCAGTTGTAGCCTGTGGGATTCCCATCATGAACGTCTCTTTGCTTGCTTCATTATAAATTTCTTGCCTACGGGTTAAAAAGAAAAAAGAAATAAATAATAAACTGATAAAATGAAAATAAACTTTTAGACTTATAAACTTATCCTTTCTTCGTTGTGCCTTCTTCAAGCCAGATGTATATTTAATTCATTCCACAAAAGAATACATAAGGATTTTGTTCAACATTGCTTTTATTATTTGCAAGCTTTTTTTCTTTTTGAGTTGCTATTGTCAATTTTTGGTATGCATGTGCTCTTTTAATCATATCACTTTGATGAAAGAACATTCTTTTTAATTTTTGTCTAATTGATGACTAGATATTGTTGTATAGGTATAAAGCAGTTTATTATGGATGTCAAATGATAAATTTGGAGGGTGTAGGTCATACTATCACTGGATTTGATTAACTCTCAGCTACATAATAGGTTTGTTTCTAAGCCATACACTAGCTACATAATAGATTTGTTTGTGAACCAAACACACGTCAGGATATTTTTCTTGCTAATTTTATTTCTTAAATCTGTCTTTATTTCTAGATTGTTTTAAATTAGATATCTGCAACTGAATATGAAATTTTACCATCGTCTGCCATCCCCCCCTTCCCTTTTTTTTTGTCTACAAGAAGCACCTGGTAACAAAGCTGATAAAATGACTTGATTATGTAGGAATTAGTGCCAAATTTGAAACCTTCAAGACTGCGGAATAGCCTCTAGGACTAAGAATTTGTGAGCACCGGCTTCAAAATTTTGATTTGCTTTCTCACTATTTCAGTTTTTAGGTATATATAAAAACTGCCTAAACGATACGTGTGGCCATCTTACAATCATTGGACTATGCCAGATAAATAGTAACGGTAAACAATAACTAGTGAACAATGACAAATTATACCTTTTTCACTAGAAAACCATCACAACACTGACATAATTCATCATTTTATGTCTCTGTTAATCCCAGTTCAATTTTGACTAGCAAACCTCATCTTATTAGGCTTAGTCTAAATAATTTTCTGGACTTGTATGACTTAATCTCATTAAGTCTTTAGTTGAGCTTTTGACTCTCAGTTAGATTCAATCCAATTTTGTGTAAGCTTTTAATTAATCACATTAATTAGAAGCCCATCATTAATCTAATTAATTAAATTGGCCCAAATAATATATTATTTAATTAATTTAATTAATTAAATAATAAGCCTATTTACTAATCGAATATATTTAATTTAATACTTAGACTTTATTCTTTAATAAACCTAATTAAATTAAACAATTAATTTCTCAAGTCCAATCATTGTTTAGACAATTTATATTAGCTACATAGGGAATCTTGATGGAAATATCTAATTACAAGTTCCAATAAGTTTGACTCAATATCATGTTATCTTATAATTATAATAGATCCCACCTATTAACTTTGGTTTATTCCGTTATAGGTTCAAAGCTGCACTCTTGAATTAAATACTCTTTACAGAAAGCTTAATAATTTAATCTGATTAAATTATTTCTTTAAGCCCTATTCATTGAGTATCGGGTTTATTTCTTGGAGCACCAATACTTGGGGCTAGATTTATTTTAGGTTTATTTCTTTAAGCCCTCAATTACATCTTGAGCCATTGATATCAATTTTACACCATTTAATAATACCTTGTAAAACCATCAAGTTTGATATTCTGCAATCTTTTCAAAGTCATGAATTCCATCTCTATGGTATAGTGTCTACTAGCATATAGATCTTATAGTTTCAATTAGCCAATGTGACCTTACTCTTTTAGATCTCATTTTTTATTTTAGTTAAAGACCATAGCCTGTATATTAGAGGTACACTATCCACTCAAGATTAAGGTAAGAATGCATTTACTGCTTTGGTGTAGAAATTCACATTTGGTTATAATATTTTCACAAATAGATAATTTTTACGTGGTCAATTTTTAATGCATTCATAATGCATATGTGTCTTTGTCCTGAAGTCAACTACTTCAGATGGTTAGAGACTCACCATTTCCCTATTGAAGACAAACAATGCAACAACCTTGTCCAAACAAAGCACCAAGCTTTTATTTATAGATTGTAAACTAGTTTTGAGCTATAATAAAGTTCCTTGTCTCATATATATCTCATCAATGTACAAACTCTGGAGCCTTGAGTCATTGATACAATCATATTTTGGCACAAATTAATAACAACTTTATTTATTATTAATGTTTACAAATTACTGAAAAACATCCATACTCTTAGCGCATGCATATTTCTAACAATCCACTTGCCCTCAGAGTAAATGTGACATATTCTCACATCTCTACGCTACACGATCTCTCTTATGAGGTGGTATTTTCTTTCTTTATCCTTTTCACTCTTGTGGTTTCTAGGTTCCTTAGAATTAGCCACTGTCCCACTATTATCACAATAAAGTGTAATGATTTTTTCTCCATTTGGAATAACTTCCAAGCCTATAGGAAACTTACGGCCTTAAACAACTTCCTTAGCTACTTCATAAGCTATTACATATTCCATGGTGGAATCATCAATGCTTGATTGCTTGATATTCCTCTATACTATGGCTCAACCACGTGAAGTGAAAATAGATCCTAAGGTTGACTTTCTGGAGTCCAGATCAGATTGAAAATTTGAATCAATATATCCAACTGGAGTCAGATCACTATCAGAATATTCAAGCATATATCCTTTATCCTACAAAGATACTTTAATATATGCTTTTCTGCAATCCTATGCAAGCAAGTAGGATTTGACTAGTACTCATTAATAACTCCCATTACATATCAGATATCTAGCCTAGTACTTAGCATTGCATATATGAGACTCTCTAATAACGGAAGCATATGAGACTCATCTCAGCTTTTTCTTTTCTTGAGGAGTCTAAAAAAACTACACTCGAGAAAGCTTATTCTTTCTTGGAGTTTTGCGATACATATTTAGGTAGAATCTTCTTTATATAGGAAGTCTGAGACAATGTTAGTTTCTTGTTCTTCCTATCCATTATAAGTTGGATCCCAAGAACATAACTAGTCTCTCTTAAATCTTTCACTTGGAATTGTTCAACCAGCCATATTTTAACTGATGATTGTACCCTATATCATTCCCAATGTGTAGAATATCATCAATGTAAAGAATGAGAAACAAAACCTTCTTGTATTCTCTTGTAGACACATTGTTCATCTACATTCTGAATAAAATAATAGGTTTTATTCGTTTGATCAAACCTTAGGTTCCAAGATCTTGGTGCTTGTTAAAAAACATGAATTGATCTCATCAATTTGCAAACCTTTTGTTGTTGGCCTTTCTCTATGAAGGCTTCTAATTGCATCATATAGATGCTTTCATCAAAATTCCTATTTAAGAATATTGTTTTGACGTCCATTTTTCATATCTCATTATCAAAATTAATGGCAATGAATAAGAGAATCAGAATTGATTTCAGTATGGCCACTGGTGAGATCGTCATAGTTGATCCTTTCCTTTTTAGGGTAACCTTTGCCTTGAAGGTCTCTACATTCCCATCAATTTCTCTTTACCTCTTCTAGACCCATTTGCACCCTATCGGTTTTATCCCTTCATGTGTAGTTACAAGTTCCTAGATAGAATTATAATACATATATTCTATTTTTGATTCTGGAGCCTTTTGCCAACTATTAGCATCAGCATCTTTGACTGCTTCTTCATAAGTACAAGATTAGATTCATTTTCTTCAATATCCTACAATACTCCTATAAATCTATCAGGATATCTTATAATCGTTCCTCTACTTCGAGGCACTATAGGAGTTTGTCTAACAATCCTCCCACTACGTCACTATAGGAAGCTATATAATTGAATCTTATATTTGTTTTGTATTAGAAGTAGATGTCGAAGCTTTGAAACTATCATCATTGATCATATTAGTGTTAGTTTCTTTAGACATTTCTTCTAATACTTTATTGATTTTAGGCTTATAATTCTTCATATAGTTGACCTTTAAGTGATTTACAATCATACTGCAAATTCTTTCACATTAGATTAAATATAAAAACATTATCCTCTTGTACCTTTTAAGGTTTCCTAAAAACAAGTGGATAATTTTGAATAACTTACATAGATCAGACCATATCTAAAAGATTTATATTTTTTCTCCCTCCTACCCTAGTGAGTTGGAATAGTATTTCATTATCATGAGAGGTATTCGCTACTATGATATGACCATAGTTTTTTAACATATTTACCTAAATGCTTTTAACCTTTATCTTTCACTTTTTGAACACTTCAAAAGTTTTAGATTTATGATGCATTAGGTAAATATACCTATATCATGAGTAATGATCTTATGAAATACTCATATATGCTTCATGTATTCACTTTAATTGGTGCATAAACATCTTTATGTACTAAATCAGTACAATCTTTAGCTATATTTCTTTTAGCGTTAAGATAATTTATAGGAAAAACCTTTCTTACAAGGCCTGATTCATAGATTGGTAGGTTCAACCTCTAAAAAGTTTAGTGTCATTTCTTAACTTTCCTTTGAATCCCTTTTAATAAAATTGACTCAGTCAGAAATGCCAAAAATAAGTTTGATTAATGTCAGACAATCTAACTATTTCTTTATTCAACTTGGTGTCATTTATTAATTCCACTTTCGTTTTATACAAATTGTTATGTCCAATTCCAGAAAAATTAAAATTCTTTATTTTTTCGAATAACAACGAACTTGTTAAAAGAAAATGAATAACTATAATTTTAAATAAGTATCCTAAATTCAAAATTTCATGCACAATGTGTGGAAAAATAAAAATTATCCAAAACTAAAAATATCAAGAAGTGCAATTCTTTAATTGGATGAGCAAACACCAATGCTTCTCATACAAGCCTTAAGCCAAGCTCACTTTTCATTTAGAAGTCGAGTTCTACTTAGCCTTAACAAAGAACTATAAACATGGTCAATATCCATAATTCAATAATTAATGGAACATATGTCAAAGAATGTTTCTAGAAAATATATTAATTGAACAAACTTTAAATGCTATGCAATCTCTTTTCAAGTACCCTTTAACCATAATGAAATTTTTTTCAATTGGTTAGGCTTCATTCTTTGTTCCCCCTGTTAAAGATTTTAAAACCTTTTCATATCCTTTCTTGTAGACCTTACCATTAAGGTTTTAAACTAAAAGAACATTGGACTTTAATTTTAGTATCCTTTATAGCCTCATTCGTATTAACTTTTGGGAGAAATTCTAATAATTTATTAAAATCTATCTTTATTCTAAATAAAAACATGATAAAAAATTCAGTGTCATGTTGATTTTGCCTCACTTAATAACTCTTGCAAGTGACCAATGATATCTTTTATATTAGCCATATATATGAACTCCAATTTCCAACACTTGGTCCAAAGAAATAAATATATAACTAGGCTTTTGCTTTATCTCATTTTGTGTAGTACTCTTCATTCTTTAGAGTCAAATACTCATTAGAATGTGAAGATTTTGAGCTTTTTATGTATAGTGTCAAGACTTTCTTTCCACTATACATAGCCTTGCCTATAACTCAGTCAACATAGCTATCACCAGGGTTTGCATAACTATCATCATCTCATGGTCTATGAAATCCAATTTAAAATTTTCATTCAACATATTCTTATCCTTAGAGCATGTCATCATTTTGAATAGAAGTAATTGGATATGTTCTCTGTAAAATAAACATACTCTATTATCAATGACTGTGTAATTTTTGAATATAACTACATGATGCGTGAGATGCAAAAATGCAGGTACAGTTATCCAAAATAATCTGTCATATATTCTATGGTGCTTTAATAAAAAATAATTACCACTTTTCTTTAGGAAAAATGGGATAACTTTATTTGATTAAATTAGAACTCTTTCTATTTATTGTTTTTTTCATAATAACTTATATTTCAATAATAATAATCACCATATTTTAGCGTTTAATTAATGAAATCATTTGTTTAGGGAAAATCTTTTCACAAATTAAGTTGAGTGAATGATTATTATTTCAATTAATTTCAAGATTGCATTAATGTGAAATTTCTTTAGGAAATAGCATTTAAGTTTGGATCAATTTTATCACAATGAGAGATCTAATCTTGGAAGACAACTACCATAAATCCTCCTTTAGGGAGCAAAGCACCTGAAATAGGCCAAGTCAAGGCATATGGATAACTCATCCCTATGGACCAACAATGGAGGCTTTAGATTTACATTAGTTAAACCTTCTTTCACTTAAACATTTAGAAAGTTTGAGATTTTGATGTAAAATGTGATTCATATAACTCTTTTCAAACTATTTGACAAATTTTTATATCCATATTTTAACTATCTTAAATAATCTCATTAATTAAGATTATGATTTATATTCTATTTATCAAGCTCTTTGATAAATATATAAATCATCTTGTTTGATAAACTAATTAGATTAATTTAAGTAATTTAATTTATATATCTCATTAATCAAACACTTTGATTAATCATAAATAAATTCATGCATGAATGCATGGACATGTTATAATGTATTGATATGGCATTCTTATTTCTCTATATGGCATGTGACATGTTATTATTTTATTTAACAATTAAAAAAATAATCATACTTATATAAAGCATACAAATGGTAAAATACTTGACCTTTTTTTTCTAAAATATTATTGTAATATTTTAATGAGCTCTTGTATCTTCTTGGCATCTCCCTTGTGTTCGTATATGTCCATTAATTCTAAGAAAATTTTGAAAATTCATAAAATTGAAAATTCAGTGCATAGTGAATTGTTTAAAGCCGTCCAGAAACTATGAAAATTTTCACAGGCATCGCTGCAACTTTGAAATGTTTCCAGATTTGTAGTTTCACCCATGCATATTGCAACTTTGATTTTATGGGCTATACAACTTCAAATTTGTCACCATTTTGGGCTATAAAATCAGAAAAACAACATGGACAAGATGAGAGACTACGCAATAAATCAGTTGCACTCATACGAGCCCATGTTTGAAAATAAACTAAGCCTAATAAGTGAAACAACTTTGAACCAACTTGGGTTTGACCTTGAGTAAACCCATGAAACCCAACACTATGGTATTATTCGCTGCCTAGCAACTATTAGGCATCATCAAATAGCCTATTGTACCCAACTAGTGATGAACCACCAAGCTAGGCTTATATATCAACACCCAATAGTCTAATAGGCTTAAACAACAAAATCCATGTACTTTGGATTTAGGCTCACCACGTCTAGGCTTAGGCTAATTTGATTTGGCCTAGGGCAATCCATGGAACCCTTAGGCACATCAAATCAATAAACCCTAGAACATTCTAGGGTTGGTCGTCACCTCCAAGTTAGCCCCTATGTCTAAAAATGCAAACCATGCGCTTTAAGACCGTATGCTTCATGTTTCAATGGCTTTTAAGCCCAGATCATGTGGCCTACCATCCAACCCTCACACCTAACCCTAATCACGACCTAAACCATGCTAGGGATTCAACGACTAGGGCTAGGGCAGCCCTTGCATGTTCATGTGAAATCTTAGGGCTAGGGTTTTTGGCGCACAACCCTTGTGCCCAAAATCTAGCCACCCTGCTTTGTTGATTTGGCCTTCATGCTCCTTTGATCTCCATCAAAATTCTTGTGATTTTACATAATTAATATACATCATATGTGATCTGATCTTATGCAAAAATCACATAAACTAAATCAATAAAAACAATAAACAAACACAGAGGGTAATTCAATGGCATGTAAGCCACCTCTCAATAAATTACATACCAACAAAATAAAATACAAAGAAAACTCTATGGCCAAGTATTAAACTAGATTCACAACCATTCAATTATTACAAAACTCATCACATTGAAATTTTAATAAAAAATATAGAGAAAAACTCTAATACCACATCAACTAAAACATGTTACTTGCATAGAAAGTAAACAATTTTTGTTACCTAGTCACTCACTAGTAGAGGAACCAAAGCTCTAATACCAATTGTAGGAACCGGTGCCAAATTTGAACACTTCAAGATTGTGGAATAGCCTTCGGGACTAAGATCTTGTTAGCATAAGCTTCAAAATTTTGATTTGCTTTTTCACCACTTCAACTCCTAGGATGTCTAAAAACTGCCTAAACGAGACGTGCAAGCATCTTACAATCATTGGACTATGCCAGATAAATAGTAATGGTGAACAATGTCTAGTGAACAATGTTCGACGAACAATACATCGTGAACAGTAATTGATGAACAATATGCGTTAACAATAACTAGTGAACCATACTGCATGAACAATAACCGGTGAAAAGTGATAACTTATTCCTCGTTCACTAGAAAACTATCGCAACACTGACCTAATTTATCCTTTTATGTCTCTATTAATCCTTATTCAATTTTGACTAGTAAACATAATCTTATTAGGCTTAGTCTAAATGCTTTTTTGGACTCCCAGGACTTAATCCATTAAGTCTTTGATTAGTTCTATTTTTTATCTCATTAGCCCCCGTCTCATCATGAAACAAGGACATAATTGTAATAAAATATAAGACATAAGATAATTGATATTCAGCTAATTAATTTAACAAAAACTCTTAATTCTTCTTTTTATATCTCTATTATTTTTCTTATTTTCTCTCCAACACAATCAATGACCAAACTCACCTCTCTCTCTCGCACACACGCCATCCATCCCTCTCTCTTCCATTTCTATATTTTTTCTTCTCAAATCTATTAAAATTCATTTATCTTTGTTCTTCTTAAATTTCAATCACTGACCCAATGCATATCAAATCATCCATTTTTCTTTCTCTCTCCCTAAGAAATATTTGATTGATTATTTTTTATATAAGCTTGAAGAATTTAATAATATATGATAACAAATTGATTAATATTAAGACCATCACTTTTTCCTTTTTATGTATAATTGATAGTAAACAAAGATTGAAAAAAAATTAAAGACTATTAAGATCAAATAATAATTTAACTAGAAATTAAATGATAATTTAATTAACCTTGTATCAAATAAGAAGTAGATGAGATAAAAAAAGAAAGTTAATTGAAGATTAAATAATTTAATTAAGCTTACCATTGAATTTGAGTTTGTTGATAAATTGTCTAAATTATAATTTTACCCTTACTAAATAAGAGGTGGGGGCTAATGGGATGAAAAATGGGGCCTTAATAGAACTACTCTAAGTCTTTAATTGAGCTTTTAACTCTCAAATAGGTCCAATCCAATTTTGTGTAGGCTTTTGATTAATCATATTAATTATAAGTCCATTAATCCAATTAATTAAATTGGTCCAAATACTCTATTATTTAAATTATCAAATTAATTAAAAAATAAATTCATTTAGTAGTCAAATATATTTAATTTAATACTTGGGCTTTATTTTTTAATAAGCCTAATTAAATTAAATAATTAATTTCTTAAGTCTAATTCTTGTTTAGACAATTTATATTAGCTACCCATGGAGCCTTCATGGATATCTTTAATTACAAGCTCTAATAAATTTGACCCAATACCCTGTTACCTTACGACTGTTGTGGACCCCACCTATTAACTTTGGTTCATTTCACTATAGGTTCAAAACTGCACTCTTGAATAAATACTCTTTACAAAAAGCTTAATATTTTAATCTAATTAAATTATTTCTTTAATCTATTGAGCATCAAGTTTACATAATTACCATTCATGAAATACTAATAATTAAAGTTAGATGTAATTTACCGTGTTACCCTTTCAATTACATCTTGAACCCTTAATATCAGTTTTACACTATTTAAATGTGTAGAGATTTATTAAAATAAATCTTAGTTTAATAAAGAACTTTCATTAAACACTCGGCTAAGATTCTCTCAAATAAAACCTTTTAAAACCATCAACGTGATATTCTACAATCTTTCCAAAGTCTTGCATTTCATATCTATGGTATAGTATTTACTATCATACAGATCTTACAATCCCAACTAGCTAGGGTATTGACATTACTCTTTTAAATCTTACTTTTTATTCTAGCCAAAGGCCAGAGCCTGTACACTAGAGATACGTTATCTACTCAACATTAATGTAGGAATGTCTTTAGTGTTCAGGTGTAGAAATTCACATTTGGTTACGGTATTTTCACCAAATAAATAAGTTTTACATGGTCCATTTTCAATGTTTAAAAACTCACTATTTTCCCATTGAAGATAAACAATACAATAACCTTGTCCAAACAAAGCGTTTAACTTTTATTTATAGGTTGTGAACTAGTTTTGATCTGTGAACTATTTTACAATTGCGTAGATATTTCATTAATTGGTTAGTTACTCTATTTGATTAATGAAATACCTACGTAATTGTAAACAAGCCTTTCTCATTTCCAAGTTTTAGTCAATATTCAATTTTAGTAAACTCCTTGTACTTAATTTTTTTCTTTGCAAGAGTCGAGACATCCGTGGGTTTAGTGATGGATCTGACAGCCTTGCAGGTTGTGAGGTTAGGAATACTGATGGGACGGCTTTTTTTTTTTTTTTTTTGAGAAAATTTCATTGCATCCAAATCAATCAATATCTTAGTAGTTGTTCTATTTGGCATGTGTCCTCTCGATTGCCTTGACCAATCCACAGATCAGCTCCACTAACATTCACTTTTATCTGTTATAGATCAGCTCAAAAGTACCCCTTCCCACTATGATATGGGTGGATATAGAAGCTTCCTTTGAAATGTTATAGTTGCGGCACTATAGTATATAAAATGCAACGGTTTCTTTAAAATGGTATAGTTCTGGCACTTTGCATTGTAATATGGTTGCTCGTTAAGGATAATATATTAGTTTTCTTGAACATTTTAATTATTTGTTACAAAATTGTTATCATAATATTTTTATATTCATACTAAATATATTTAAATTTATATAGACTTCATGGGTAGAGGAGGAATTGGGGTCACATATAACTTATTTATTATTAATAATGTTAAAAAAATACCAAGACAAACAACTCAGATGATGTGTAAGGTCCTTGATATTAAAATAATAACATTGTAAGTCATAAGATGTTGGTGTCATTCTAGTGGCGTGTATTCTTAAATGTTTCAAATAAATGTGACCAGGAACATATCAATAAGTGCTTCCCACTAGAGGCTGCCCTTCATCAACCTATTATGGCTAATATTTAATATTTTCATTCAATTTTTTAATTACCAATCACATATTACTGTCTTAATTTGTATTTAAATAAAAAAGAATTAAGAGAAAATCTTTAATTATTATTTTTTATGTACCTGGTACCATGCATATGCACTGAAAACAAATCCCAACCATAGTGCCATCACTTGTCAATTCGTATGTTTTGACAAAAAGACCATTTTTTCTACGCCAATAATGAATTTTTCGTTTGTATATATCTATGCCAAGTATAGATAATATATTAGATAAACATCACATAATATTATAAAAATTAATTTAATCATGGTTAATTATACACATATAATTCTTTAGTTTTAAATTATTTCTTATTATCTTGATGTTTTGGTGTTAATGAGTTCTTCTTTGTCAAAAAGATACTAGTCCACTTTGGTTATATTTATCAGATCCTCTACTATAAATATTGAACTTTATATGAAATTGTAAATGTGATTTGTAAAATATATTATATTAAATTCTTACTGATGAATATTTTCTTAATTGATCCTTTTTTTAATTTAATATGGAAACATGCACTTCACATCTTCTCAAGAGAAATTTTACGTCTACAACCAATTCTTTATAACTTGAGTTGACAAAAATTCATGGAGGAATAAAAAATAAAAATGAATAAGGAAAGTTACAATAGATGATATGGTAATTATATCTCTATTAGGATTTTGCCAACTCAAGTTGTGAGGAGAGTTGGTTGTAAATGGGTTGAAGGTGTAGTATTATTCATTTCTCAAACTGTTGTTGATAAGTGCAATTACTAATTTTTTATAAAATATCATTTATTTCTTTTCTTTTTCATAAGTTCATGATACATATAGTCTGTGAATAAAATTTTAATATGAGTTAGATAGAATTAATTAGGTAGTGAATTACATAACATTGCCATTGTATGCCATACAAGTACTAGGGGTTGCTTATTTGTTTCCTTCATAAATAACAATATACACATTTTTTTTCCTAATGTAGTTAATTTTTACATTATTTGTTCATGATCTCTTAATAGTTGGGATGAGAATCTTTATCATAAAAGAACTATTAAAAATAAAATTATTCATTTGTTAAGTTTTTTGACAACTATGGTTACTTTTCTAAGGAATGCATCATTGTTGTATTTTGCTCTTTCTTGACTGGTAATACTTTTTAAACTAGTAGTTAATTTGGTGATTTTTGAATTGATGGATATTTATATAATGTATCATATTAATCCACTGTGTATTGTTTTGAACGCTTTGTTTTCTCATCTCTCTGGCCTAAAATATCATCTTACAAGGTAATCGATCTTTTTTCATGGTTTATATATTATATTTGTGATTAATTTTATTTTAAAAGTCAATATAATCACAGGTTTTGTAAAAGTATTATTGATTTCTTTTTTGAATTTTAGTTATATATTAAGCAAATCCTACCGACTAACTTGATTGATAGACTAAAATTTTATCATAAAAAAATTCAAGTAAATATAACAAGTGAAGTCATTAAGAAAATATTTAGTTTAGGGAAAAAAAAAAAAGAAGAAGAGATTAACTCAAACTTAAATAACCAGTGTTTGTTACTTTATTATATGGAAAAAGCTGTAAATAATGTATAATATTAGTAAAGTATTAGCAAAATCTTTGATTTGATTATGCACATCAATTCTTGCTTTCCCTCTTCCTTGATTTTATTTGTAATTTTTCTTTGTTAAATTAGTAATTTATAAGAAGATTTATTAAATTATATCTTCTTGCAAATATTCTACTACCAAACTCTTTAGAGCTTTAATATGAAAATTTACTTTTCTTCAATGTTTTATTTATTTATTTTACACAAAATTTAGAAAGATTGTATAATTAACTTTATTGAGCTAGACCTATTGCTCCTGAAATTAAGTAGTATTTTATAATGTTCTAAATATCATTTAATATAGGACCTTAATGGTCCTCCCACCATTGTTGATACCTGATGCCTCAAAATATTTATGACCATAACTGTAAGATCATGTGATGTTTGAGCATAAGTTGCTTGACCAAGATGATCTGATGTTAATTATAAACCCTAAACTTTCATTTACAAAACAAAAGGATTTTAGCTATCATATTTTATAATATTAAAATAACTAGAGTTTAACTTTACATAAATGCATGCATTTGTAAATAAAATTGATTATTGTTTTAAGGAACATTTGATGAGAAATAAAAAATAATTGGATATTAAGATTATATTTGATGACTCAAATTGCTAAAATTTATTGACCATGGATTTTCAAAATGGGCAATGCTACACTTATTAACAAATTCTACAATTAGCTGCTTACAATCTGAGTTGGCAAGCATTCACTGGAGGAGGAAAAAATAAAAAATGAAAAAGAAATTAAATGTCCAGTAAAATTTTGCTTACTCAGGTTGTAAAATTTGATTATAGTTGTAGTGTTACTCTTTTAAAATTAACTTTTTTCCTATATTTCAAAAAAAACTGACGGTAGCACACTTAAAACTCATCTCTATCAAATGACTTAGTGTGATTATCTGCCTCGTTAAAAGGTACTAAATTTCACTTAACCACCCTTGACGATATTGTCACAAGATAAACAAATTTGATGTCCCTCAGGTGATAAAATTTCACTTAACCCACCCTCATATATAATGTCTCATATACATATATAAGTATAAGGTAAGGAGAAAAGTCGGGACTTATCTTATATTTTGGGCCAATTTGTGGTTGCTATTTTTGTGAAAAAAATTCACTTTTTTCTGCAGCAACAGCAACCCAAAGGAGTTTGGAATTGCTTCTCAATTGCTTTAAAAAAATCTACTACAAAAAAAAAAAATCATTTTTAAAGAAGGAGTGTCAAAGAAGGGAGCCATCTGTTTTTTAAGATCTGCTTTTGCTTTTGATATAGGAAATGTCCAAACTATCCTCACTAATAAAATATAATTACTTTAAAAATTTTATACTTAATTAATAAGTAAATAGATATTTTTTATTTTTTCAAAAAATTAACATTGTTGTCGGAGAGTCACTGGACGGTCATCGAAGAAGTCACCAGAGGCGATCTCCGACAACTTTTTAGAGGCGAGTCTGACAACACCGTTTACACCACCACGATCGTTAAAGGCCGATCTATCCACCCATGGTGGTTTAATGACAAAAACTATACTATTTTGCGAAGGAATATGGTGAAAAAATGCTACACTTTTTGCTATCCAAACCATCGTGGATGAATAGATCAGCCCCCGATGATCATGTAATACAAGTGGTGTCACCGGACGCACTCCTAAAAATTTGCCGGCAACCACCTCCGATAGCAGTCTGATGCTCCTCCAATTGCTATTTTATTTTGTTTTTTTTCAATTTTTGAATTTTTTAAATTGTAGAAATAAATTTAATAAATATAACATTTTTAATACTTTAACTAATTAATAATCTGCATATATTTTCATATAATTTATATAGTTATATATTTTTACATCAATTAAAAATTAATTATATTTTTAAAACATTATTATTTATGTAAAATAATTTTTATAGAAATTATCTGAAATAGTTAAAAAATTAGTATAAAATATTAATAATTAAATATTACAAGGAAATAATATATATGCCTATTTTGTTCATTTATACCTAATAAAAGCTACAGCAACAACAATCACAAACACCTTTTATTCTACTTTTGAAAAGTAAAGTAACTTTTAAAAGTTTGTTTATCAAACACCCTCTCACTTTTTTTTAAAGCTGATGTTTTCCTATCGTAAAATAGAAATTGCTTATTTTCACAACAACATCAACCTCAAACTAGCCCTTTATTTTATTTTCCTGCATTTTGTTAGCCCAACAAAATTTATTTTCACTACAAGAAAAAAGTTCATATTGACGGTTTTTGACCGCCACTTAAATATATATTTGGCAGTCTTAAAAGCACCACCAATTTGGCACCGCCAAATATAATCCATTTGGCAGTCGGTCAAAACATAAATATGTATTCGATCATACTTCTCGCATAAAAGACACAAGTATAGTTGTCCCAAAATGCTGATTTGAGATCCATATTTGTCACTTTTTGTCTTCATGTACTTATATATTTGTCACGTATCAGTAAAAATATAGTTCATAGTGAACTTATATTTGTCACTTTCTAGTCAGATATAGCTCATCTTAATGATCATATTTTTTTTTGAATCTCTTTATATTTGATAGTTTTTAGTTGGCAAGTATAATTGATTATAAAATAAAAAAATACTTGGCGATGTATAGCCACCAAGTATAATGTATGAAAAAATAAAAAAATATAATACTTGGCTGTTTAGTGTATATATATATTACATTTTTGAAATTTGGTTTTTAAAAATTAAAAAAGTGCATAAATACATATACTTCATTTGTTATATTAAATTTCTCATACGAGCACTAACCCTCCAATGAATACTATTTAACAAGTAATCCTAACCAATTTTGCTCTACCTAAAACCCACAAATTCACAACAACTAATCCTCTAATCAATCACATTCAACAAGTAAATATAAACCCTAGGCAAACAAATCAAGCAGCAGAATAGAAAATATGTTAAATCAAGAAATTAATTATTTGAATAAAATCATGTACATTCTTAGTTGGTTATATCATTCCTGTTGCTTCTTGTTCAATCGTTAAATTTGGAAATCTTCAACAAAGTCCTTTAAGCATATGTTCCCAAGTCATAAATATTACTAAGAGACAAAGCCAAAAATATTAGCTTTTATTGAGAAGAAATTACATCATCTATTTGTGCTTAGAACTTCTTCTCAAATTTTGGATTATAAAAGATGGAGTAATTAGGGTATTTAACAAGCTAGAAAGACTAAGTTTCACCTTCCAAATGTTTATGAAGGTCCTTAAATGATACGATAGTAGAACCTCTCCATTTGGCCTTTTGTTGAAAAGGATGTACCCTCCACCCTGTCATGTAAATCAATTAAAAATCATCAATAAGAACTATCATACATAATCTTGTAGCATGCACATATTTAACTCTTTGCTTGACTAATCCAAAAAAGATAAGAAATTGTTGTGATATTGATTCAATAAAATTATTAGACTAGCAACAACCATTGGATTGACTTGGAACTTATGCATCTAAATTATGACAGTAATAGTTCACAACTATTTGGACTGCTTAGATCTATTGTCCAAGAATAATTATGAGAATAGAGTAATTCAACAAAAATTGTGTCATAAAGCAGAGGGCTACATAGTCATATCTTGAGAAGCTTCACCCAACAATTTGTTAAGTGGTGAGAAGGCATAGCTATAAAAAATGTATAAAGAGCCTAATAATGATTTTAGGCTTACATTTTATGGGTTTAGAGAGTGATGGATTCTATAACTTGTATGAAAGTGAAAACTTGCTAATTTTAGTTTAGGTTGCCTCCATAAGGTTCCAGAAACTAAAATAGAAAACAAAAGTGAAATAAAAAACAAAAATGTCAATAAAATGCCTAGTTTCTAAAATACAGTTTTTAAGTAGTCCAACTCTCATATACAACGTTTCAACTAATAAATAAGTAATATAGTCACATCAACAATAAATATTAACTAACTTATTCAAACAATTTGCAACCCACCACAAATAGTCAGGATTACAAATATTTACACGACAATTAGATCCCTTTTTTTTTACAAGAATAGGGAATTGTTTTGAACATGATTGAAAGTTCGTAAGAATAAAGGATTGAATTAGGAGTTCCCAAATGCATAGTGATTTTGGCTTCACAATGAAGATGAACATCTAAAAAATGAAAGAATGTATTAGTACATAAATATATAAACTAATTTAAAATTGTAAATCTAGAGAAGTTGTGAAGACAAAAAAAAAATATCCTTTAGGTTGAACTAGGTCCAATCCTAGACTCCTTGTATATACTCAGAGGGATTTTAGTGGATTATAATTTTGAGAGCCTATTGTTTAAAAGAAATTGAAAATGGGATAATTTTGTAAACCACCTCTGAAGTTTAGCTAATTACCATGCGAAAAGCCTCTTATGTAAATATATTAGCGCAGTCCCTAATGTTTGCATTTAAGTTTCATCTAGGTCCAGCCAACGAATTCCGTTAGCTTTCAAATTAACGTTTTGGGGTATTTTAGTAAAATGACATAATTTCATATCAGTAAACGGTTATAAAAGTAAGGGCAAAATGGTATTTTTAATTTTTTTCTCAGTTTCTACACAAACGGAATCTGTTAACTGGACTTGGATGAAGCCTAAAATCAAACGTCAGGGACTGCGCTGATATATTTGCATAAGAGGCTTTCCACATGATAGTTGGCTAAACTTCAAGGGTGGTTTATGATATTATCCCAATTGAAAATTGAAAAAGATGAATTTGAGATTTTTTTTATTTTCCAAAAATCTTAAAAATAAATGAATAAATTATTAGATTTTTTTTTAAAAAAAAAAAGCCCTGATGTTGTTACTTGGAAATCATAAGCTGGAAAGACCTTGCTAAAGATGTCATTGGCCAATAGCACACAAGAATTATATACAATTATTTAGTTTTGTCCTCTTTTTCTGTTGATTTAAAAAATGCACCAGTGTAAGAGATTCCTTTTAATGATTGAGAAAAACTTCAAAATCAATAATGAAAATTAACACCCACATGATTCTACAAGCCAATGGGAGATTAAATGCTGTGAAAATACAAATCTCTATATCATTACATGAAATTTATTAAAAAATTATATTCAGGAAGCAATTATTGCTATTAAAAATTTGACAAATCTTTATAGAGATTTCGAGATTTATCCTAATACTATTGTAAAGAAAAAGAGGAATTGTTTAGTTAGGTCTTTTAGCTTCAAAAAATTAAGCTAAAATTAGTGTGCTTTATATTATCGTTGATGTTCTATATGAAAAGTGTGCTTTATAAATAAACTCAACTTACACAGAGACAAAAAAAAAAAAAAAAAAATCAACATGAAACTAACAAGTGGAAGATAAATGGTATCGCTTAATCAAAAGCAATACTAATAAGCAGAAGCATAAGTTTGCTATAAGATCTACTATGTAAAAAATAATTATTTTCACCTTTCCAATACTGGGGATTCACATTTCATCTTTTCTGTCATAGGAGGAATAAGGGATTTTGGAACCCACTCATCACATAACTCATCTATTTCCCCTAGATTTCATGTGAAAGCTTTCAAGCAATGTTATATTGATACATCATAATGTACATCAAAATTAAGGACAGAAGCTAGGATATTGATTTAGTAGGAGCATATACAAAAAAAAGGTAGAATTGAAATGTAAAATAAAATAAAAAAATTAAAACTTTAAAATTTATTGTTGTAATTTATTAATCTATTATTGTCAAATATGGGTTTTCATATTTTGAAATTGTTGAATGATAGCATCATTATCAATACTATAATTATTATTTTTCCTATAGGTGACAATGTTGTCTTTTATTTTGATATATATTTTCATAACTAATCAAAACCGAATATGTCTTTGTTAAAAACTTTCAACCAAAAAATAAAATAAAAAAACTAGAATTAATGTAATAAATAAACACAAAAACCATTAACATTATTAGTTAAAATCTTCAATAAAATTAAAATAAACAAATAAAAATACTAACAAAAGATGAGAAATGAATGAATTCGGATAATATTAATAATTAATATTATGTTAACATTATAGAACACAATAGAAAAATATTTACAAGTTTATAATGTATTTGAATATAATTACTGTATATTCAATTCAAGAACAATATTGTCAAAAGATTTGTCAATTTTAACTTATGTACTTAATCTAGCATTAAATAAAAAATAATAAGGTAAACATAAACAATTTGTAACTTTATATTAAATAAATTATAATAATATATTAGATATACTTATTTTCTTCAAAATTATATTCTTTGCAAAGAAATTAACTACAAAATATAATGATTACACTAATAAGTTTTGTAAAATATTGTCCAGGCCTCACAAAGGTTAGTGGGAGACAAAACCATTTATTGTTTGCTGTAACTTTAAAGGCAAAAGACAATATTGGAATTTAAGATATGATAAAAATATAATATAAAGACTTCATTGAATAATAAGTAGAAGAGTCACACGAACCTGCTTCGTTAAAGGCTGCTTAGGAGGCTTGTAACTTTTCTTGGAAAGCAAGAAAAGGATGACCACCAAAAGAACTTCCACAAACAAATGGCATACAAAAACGTACTACGTCAACTTTAAGTCAATGAAAAAAATATATCATTTATACACAAAACTAACAAGCTACCATCAATAACACTAGATTTCAAAGAAACTACCGCCAATATGCGAGTTCCAAACATAATAGCGTGATATCGTATAGCAATTAAGCAACCAAAAGAGCTTCAAAATCACTCAAAACACAAAACAAAACATTCCTCCCTGGTCTCTTACATGCAATGAATTATTCTGCTTGTCACACGCCTTGCCCTTGCACCAATCTACTTAGATCCATTTTAGAAACCAAACCAAATCTACTAATTGAACAACTACAAGCAAATTCCAATGCTTGAAAAAATCAAATTTAGTGAATTCAATAAGCTAGCAAAAAGATCATCTACAAGCAACACCAAATTGAATAAAAAATAGAGATTGAGAGAGGAACCTTCAATCCAACAACATCACAAATTCAAAACCAAAACCAAAACCCAAAAAAAAAATCCAACTTTTAATTTAAAAATTACTTGAACACCAGTGTCCTGGACACCAGTGGTAACGTTATCCAACATTGCATCAATAGGGAGCTTGTGTTACAGTGGGTTAGGTGGCTAGGGTGGCAGTGGACTCTTCATCTTTGTCGGCACAGGCTAAAGGAGAGAGTTCAGATTTGATGGTGCGTTTTCCTTACTCAATTCTACTTCCTCAACGCTGTCAATTTAGAACAGATAGGGTTCAGAGATGAGATGAAGTTGTTAATGATGAGATCAAGACCCCATAAGCACAGATTGTGTGAGAAGAAGAGAAGAAAAGAGTTATAAGAGACGACCAAGATCACAATCTAAAAGAAAAGAAGAAGGCAACATAAAGAGCGTGTTTGGAAAAAATGAGAGTTTCAATAGAAAGGTAGAGAGTGAGCAATGAGAGGAATGAGAGGGATGAGTTTGGCCTTGAGCGGCCAGAGCAAGCAAAGATGGAAAAATAAGTTAGATTTTATATGATGGCAATTACTTACTTTAGGTAAACTTAAAAAGTGACAAATAATATCAAAAAGTGGGTTGACTTTCCAAACCAGTATTTATGTCTCATTGATTTATAAAACTGCCAAGTAAAAAAATTATAAAATGACAAATATTTAAAAAATTCTTGTAGTTTTTATTTTATCTCCATGTATTTTGTTGGGGTAATGTTGTGAGAGAATTGAAATTTAAGTCGAGCAAGACAAACTATAATTTTTAGTTTAGATCTTGCACAAAATATTTTGTAATATATATTACATGGATTCAAAAAAAAAATGAGGGAAATCCTATAGTTTTCTCTTAGGGTAGGTGTTTCACTTCTGACTCAGAAATCCTTAGTTAAGAAGAATCGTGGGTAAAGTTTTTCATAGGGAAAATTCAAAAAATGACTCAAATTTAGGGACCCCTAGAAAAATGACCCACTCCTTTGAAATTTGCATGCTATGACCCTTTTGGCTATCAGACCCAGTTCCTTTAAATAAGACAATTTTTCTCCTATTTGATTTTTTTCTTTTCCAATTTGTTTGTTCTCCCACCTTGTGCAAAAACTCTTGTATACATCTTGATCTTGCTTAAATTATTGCAAAATCATTTGTATCAACAATCTTGAAGATCTAAGCTATAAACGGTAAGAAATCTCTTCTAACTGATTTTTCATTGAATTGGTTCATACATTTTGTGTTGTTGAACCATTTTTTTTTTAAAAAGGTATTAGCTTAGAAAAGAGTGAACCTAGCTTAGGTGAGGTGTTTTTAGAACTGTAGCGACAAAAAAACTTGAATTTGTAGTGAAAAACTGGATAGTTGTCTTAGGAAGACAACGACTCGACACTATCCTTGCTATTGTCGAGTGTTGAGCTATGTCTCCGGTACAAGATACACATTATCGAATTTTGATCGATGAGGTTGCTCGACAGCTTTTACATCTGACAGATACCAATGATTGTATATCTTGAGACTCGACATTGGCTATCTAGTGTCTAGTGTCTGTTCTAGCCGACACTCGTTAACGCGTGTCGAGGCAATGTTTATCGTGTGTCGGATTGCTCGACATTTCTTATTGAGCCTTGTCAAGCGTATGGGCAGATTTGTTGTTTCTTTGACTTGTATGCATTTTTATAATGATTTCTATCTTGGGGGATGTTTATTGACATGTCTATTACATGCAACATAGAAACTTTACGCATTTTGATCTTGTGCAATGGTTGTTAGAAGATGCAACAAAATGGTGGTTATGTGTACATGGGCGAAAGGTCTAAACCCTGGATAATTCCTAGGTGTACTACTTAAAATAAGTTGGTGGGATGTTTAACTACAAACATGGGTTGGGATCTAAGTAAAAAAAATACAAGTTTAACCGTTCAATTCTCTTCCAAGGGTTCTCCCCTATTGCCAACCCTTATTGAGACTAACAAACATGTTTCTTTTTTCATAAAACATAGTTTGGAGGACCAGTAGTCATATATACCACTAATTCTCACAATTAAAGATAAGGACATGCAAAGAGCAAGTAGTTCGTGATTTGATCCATTAAAGAAAAGACGGATTTCCTCTCATCCGTTTTTGTTTCGCTCAGTAAGTGAAAGCAACCAATTAAGTGAGTGTACTCCTATTTGTGCATAACCACAAGTTAATTAAGGGTTCGAAGTTGACTTTAAGCAATCTACGTAGAGAATCAATCCATTGGTTTTTTAGGAGATGCTTGATTGAACCAATCACTACCATTAAGGTTAGTTCAACAACTTGATAGCTTTAGAGAATTTGATAGCTTAGCCAATGTCCATAGTGATGGGGATGGTGATGATGGGGATGGTGATGTTGAAGATGACGATGACGATGACGATTATGCTTTTGAATCTTACCATAACTTGAATGACAATTGCAATGACAATTTAGATGGCAATGATAATGATAGAGATGATAATGTCGATGGTCGTATAAAGGTTGTCGATGATTTGAACCAGGAAGTGTCATTGACCTTTCTTACTACTATTTAGTCCACCCCTCCTCTTACATCTAAAGGACAAGAGGCTGAGTCGAGAGTAGATTTTGTGGCAAATGATGCCAATTTGGTACTAGAAATGATGAGCATCGGGCAAACACATTCAGGCGGATGCCTCCTATTCTGCATTCGACATCAACAGTCAATGATGATGCCACATCTTTTATACTTGATGAAATTCAAGCTGCGGTTAGTCAGATTTTTAATAGCAAAACTGAGCTTCACGAGAAGTAATCAAATTTGGCATTATGACATAACTTTTAGTTTAAGGTGAAAAAGTCTAACACAACCAAGTTTGAGGCCGAATGTCATGCATAAAATTGCAAGTGGCGGATTTGGACAACCAAGGTATCAAATTTCAATTTCTTTTAGGTGAGGAAGTTTAACAATTAGCACACATATTCTAGTGCTAGATTACACTTGCATCATAAACAAGCTATTTCTATTGTTATTGGAAAACACATAAAGAGCAAATTCATTCAGGCATCGAGGATATATCGGCCCAGAGACATTATGTTTGATATTCAGAATGAATTGGGTGTTAGCATCACAACCACAAGGCATAGAGAGCAAAAGAGGCAGCTTTGGAAGAACTTCATGGATCATATGAGAAATCATTCATACATCTCCCTCAGTATGTTTACATGATCCCAAAAATAACGGCTCTAGAAATTGATGGTAATGATCACTTCAAGTACTTTTTCTTGAGTTTGGGGGCTTCTATTATAGGCTTTGTAACATCTATTAAGTCAGTTGCTATAGTGGATAACTCTCACCTAAAGGGAAAATATAAAGATACAATGTTTCTGGCATTATGCATGGATGGAAATAAACAAATATACCTATTGACATTCAGAGTTGGTCACTCCAAAAATGATGACTCCTAGAATTGGTTCATGACACAATTGCGTGATTGAGTAGTTGGTGATGTGCCCATATGTGGCGAAATCAGACCTAAGTGGTGGACTAGTCGTGTCCAAGTATGAGAGAGATGGTCCATATCCTAACGGAGGTGGAAAGTGGACATGTGGCAAGGATTGTGCTGGAGTGGTACCTTAGGTCGGGACGATCTCTAGATTTGCACACGTACGAGACATCGAACCCCTGGGTCTTGCTAAAGCTCGACTTGGACATCGGCCTTTACGTCCTCATCTTGAGGTGGCTCAGCAAACTCACCCTCATGTAGATAAGCGTTCTCAAATGCAGCCCATTACACAATGGATGCCCTTTCGTATCCCAACGACCTTTAACAAGCTCCTATAACAATCCGTGGCACTTTTTGTCTCAGTCAGCTCCAAAATGATTGAAGGACGGGCCTGCAAGTTAAAAAGGAGTGAATTTTAAATATCATACAAAAAATATACACATGTGAAAACGAAACAGATTATATGGAATACGACTAAACTAACCCCTCCTCCTGAAGTTAATCACGTCATGTAGGATGATATCCTTAGGCAGTATCATCGATATCTCCTACTTCAACAATCATGATATCTTATGCACAAAGCCACCACCTGTACGGCTGTATGTATCACCGATATAAGGTACGGTCTCATATAACCAAACATGTAAATAAAATAAGAACGAATTATAAACCCATTCAATATTATATATAAGTGCATACTACTCATATCAATGCATAACATTTAAATACCTATATAGCATATGGACACCCCCGTAAGTTGTACCTCTCTATTTAAGCCACCTTGCCTTTCTTTGCAGCCTTTCATTGTACTTCTCCAACCTCTCAGGCAACGCTTTCTTCATTCCTTTAATAGTCTAGTCGTAAGACACTGAATTCCATGGATAGTCATTAAATCTATTTAATGTATCCACAAAATTCAACGAAACAAATCGACGTCGATCCCGTCCCATGAAAAGCTGCTCCAAAATGCAGTATGTAGCCAGCTTCACCATATCCTCATCGGGAGGAACATGAACATTTATTTTTCGAAGAAACGGATAAAAATCGATCAGTTCCATATCGTTACCCTGAAAGTATCTATCCAACAACCGGCTGGGATTTTGGACATTGTGACTGTTTGCTAATTGAACAGCAAACTTCAAAACAGTTACCAATCCAAACTCATGTGCAGAGAAATTAATAAGTCACCCTGGAAACAAAATTATTAATTGTTACAACGTATAGATGACAAAACTAAAAAGAAAATATTATATGTAATTTTGCTTTTTAAACATATGATAAATACCACACATTGAATGAGGAACGATATCTTGTAATCATATCTGACTGTCTACACCTCCAATAGCAATACGTTATGGACTAGTTGGGACAGCAATGTTAGCTTTCGAATCTCCAAATAGCGCTTGAAACATATATTGCAAAACATGTCCTGTTGATGCTCAGTGAAGTGGAACGAATCTGCTGAATACAATCTCAACTTCCCAAATTCGTGATTACAGCGTGATAATGCTCTCCCGTCTTCAAGTTAAATGTATGCCCATGCTTATTTGCCGTGTCCAAACCTTCATATAACAACACAAAAAACATTTAGATTAAGAAAGACTTACCAAAAACATGAAAAACTGTAAAATTGCCAAAACACTCGACAAAGAAACAACTTGACACTTAACGATACATTAAAACTGATACCCGATAATTAGTACATTGAGTGCATGACAGGGGTAGGCTATCAATTTTCATAAAACGACAATCGACATGCTATTGACCACCCTTTGTTGTCTAGTCATCAAGTGTCAGATTCTTTAATTTGACAAACGACGCCCTTTTGTAGTCTCGGCATCGACTATCGATTACCCATGTAATCGACACTCGACGTCAAGATTTCAAAATGGCATCGTTTATCAAATTAGAGAATCTAACACTTGATGACTAGACAATGAAGGTTTGTCAAGTACCAGGGTCATGAATCTGACACTTAATGCAAGTAACCCATTCGTTGTTGGATGTCGAGCACACATTGAGAAAACGATCTAACGCTCAACATCGTCTACCTTCATCATTGAACACTCTCACAACAGCCATTTTTGTACACCTTAAGCATCCAAAATGCATTAAATCGATAAAATAACATCTATCTACCTCAAATAACAATCCAACACTCCTAAAATAAATTTATTTAACATCAAAATCGAACAAAATACCTAATTTTCAAATTTCAAAATTTTCAACATTTTAATACCATTTCCAGCCTATTTCTACAACTAACATGCATGTAACCTAGATTTCCATGTGTTATGAATAGAAAATAACAACAAAATAAGAAAAAAAATAAAACTAAACCAGTGTGATTTCACTCTTCAAATCGTAGATGTGTGGTTCACTCTTCAAATCATCGATCTCTTCCTTAAGTGATTCTCCCTAAACCCAAATTCTTAAAATGCCAATGTGAGAATGTTGCCCTTTGCAAGATGTCGGTTATGTGTGTGTTGGTTCTTAAGAATTTTTCAGAGTTAAAATAGGAGTAATGCAAATAACAGTTATGGAAGTGGAGAGAATGAGGGAAATTCATAAAAATTGAATTAACAAAATTCATTTGGGTATTTAAGTAATTTGACAATCAAAATGGTCATAGCATACAAATTTTATAGGATTGGGTCATTTTTATGAGAGGTCCCTAAATTTGATTCAGTTTTTGAATTTTCCCTTTTTCATAGGGGGGAAACTCGATCCCACCCCTACCCCCAATTATATATATAATAAACATCAAATAAGTACTTTGAGCTTCAATTTAATTAAAAGTAAATTTATGTTTTATAAGCAAAAAGTAAATCCACTAATTTCTCTATTAGGTCATGTCAAAAATTTCTGCCCTACAAGAGCCCGTCATCTCATCTACTAAGCACAGCCACAGCCAAATCAAAATCAGCTCAGCTTCCATGGCCTTCTCTTCTTCATTTCCATTTTCCTCCCTCTCTCTTTCTTTGTAACTTTTCTTACTTGCAAATGGAGTTTGTACGATTGCGTACCATACTGCTTAGCATTTGTCTTGGAAATGGAAAGGTAAACGCTTACTCAAGAGGAAACCTAAGAGCAAAGGCCATGGACTCCAAACACAATGCACGCTCTAGACCATAGGATCTGTCAAATCTCTAATGCAAAGGTGTCGATTGTTTTGATCCTAGAGCAGTGGGTGGAAGGTGGAGGAGCTGTGGACAAACAACACCTCGAAGACTTAATCAAGAAGTTACAATCTTCCGATGATCCGCTCACGCTCTCCGAGTTCTACCCACTCCCAATATAACATACCTATCATTTCATTTTTGTCGAAATCGAAATTACTTTACTTTACTTTGGAAAATGTTGTCATTTCGTAGTAAAAAAAAATGATTATTAGGAATCTATCTCATTAACCTTAACCTCCGTCACAATCACATGACGTTTGATACAAGTTATCTGAAATCTCCTTAGATTGAAGTTGGAGTTGTTTCTTTTGAGTTCAACCTAAACTAAATAGGAATGGGCTAATATGAATGAACAAAAGAAATAGCATGAAATTTTTCTATGATTTATTTTTTTTGTTTATGTTGGATTTGATAACAGTTCATGAAATAGAGAAATATTGTCACACCCCGTATCCAACAGAGTAATACTGCAGTGGATAAGGGCTTGCCAAGGGAACACAATCGTCGTTATGCCGAAATCCTTCCTTAATCTTTTACTGATCGAATACCTGAGGTACACAACAGACTAGTGAGTATGAAACTCAGTAAGCAGCTAGAATTATAGAACTGGCGTAACACTCAAAATAAAACAATTAATGGCGATAACTATTTCAGAATATGAATACTGTTCAATACTTATTTCATAATCACTAATTACTGTTTATTTCTTAGTGTACAAGCCACCAGTGCTTTACTAAGAAAAATCAGAACATTGATTTCAATGTTCAAGGAACGCGCCCCTATGCGAGAAAACTGGCACGGCGACGTCAAGTTTCTGATTTCCAATCCGTTACAAATTCCAGTTTTGCGCTCCTGTGCCAAGGGAAGGCACGCATGCGCCAACTATCTATTCTCTCTTACTTGAGTCAGTGCAAGTAGCGCTTCAGCGTGAAAGGTATGGCGCAGCGATGCCAATTCTCTGCCTATATCTCTTTAGATTCGTTAAAGATGCACTCTTGCACCATTTAATTATGCTCTTGCGCCAACCCTGTATCATTGGCCATTTCCTAGACCAATCACTCTCGTATCCAGTCACATTCCTAATTCCATAAATACCTGTCTATGGGTAATCAAGCATGGCTTTTCCATATCAAAGCTTATCACATACACCCATTTACATACACATCTCATTTACACATAAACTTTCCACAAGTCTATCACATTCTCATGTGCTCCCATAAACATATAAATCATTCACACATGAGTTTCCATAAGCTAACTACATTGTTCATATGGATATCCATTTCACATAATTTCGGAAGCTTCCACAGTACAGTCACAGATACTTAGGAACAATGCTCTCTAATCAAGGTAGGACTTTTTGTTTTACAGTCAGTTTCCATATGTAGGCCTACCTATGAATCAGCTCAAGGCTAGTCTAACAATCCGGGTGATACCGGGCCCATGCTACCGAATCTCGTCTAGAGAAACATATGGTCCAGACCTCCCCTCAAGCCATGGGGATACAGAACAGTACAGATACATTCAGAGGCCTACCCATGAAATAGCTCAAGGCTAGTCTGACAATCCGGGTGATACCGGGCCCATGCTACCGAATCTCATCTAGAGAAACACATGGTCCAGACCTCCCCTCAAGCCATGGGAGTACGTAACAGTACGGATACATTCAGATGCCTACACTTGAAATAGCTCGAGGCTAGTCTGACAATCCAGATGATACCGGGCCCATGCTACCAAATCTCGTCTAGAGAAACACATGGTCTAGACCTCCCCTCAAGCTATGAGAGTCAAATATCCTAAGTTGTGGCATGCCACTCACATATCAGTTTTCACATTCAGTCACATAAGTGGAGTTCTATATTAAGCTTTCACTCACATATCACATTCCACATTTCAGTCACATAAGTGAAGCTCTATATTAAGCTTTCACTCACTTATCACATTTCATATTTCAATCACATAAGTGAAGCTCTATATTAAGCTTCTAACCCAATCACAACTTGTCACAATTCATTCACTTTAATGCTAGCATTTAACGGTATCACATTTCACATTCGACATTCAATATATTCCCATGGGCTTGGCATGAAATTTCAAATTCATAACACATTACACAATGATGCATGCCTTTGCACATCACAGTATTGCAGTTTACTTTCATAATTAAGGTTCTACGTAGGCTTTTCATTAATCACATATACATTCATAAATACAATAAGCCTACATATCTCATATACACTTATGGATGTACACCATCCATACATTGGCATCATTTTTACACACATAGAACCCCCATTGACTTCTTTACTCGTGTCAACCCTTTCATTACTCTTGTATTTCAATCATATCGTTGCATAACTATGTCCATGTATAACTGGTCTCATTCATTTTCCATTCATACACATTCATGGAACTCTAGTACACATGGTATGTCATAGACATTCATTTGTCATGCCAACTCATATGAGGAATTAGTATCCTAGAACGTTTGGCATGTATTTCATTCTTCATATACACACATAGTTTCATTGGCAATATTATTCGAGCCATATCATAACAAATTCACCTACATGAGGGCACATTCACATTTCTACATCTCACACACATAGAATTTACACCAACATGTAACTCACATACTCATCAAAGTGTGTGAAATCACACATTTCATAAATCACTATAAACCTAAATCAAATCATTTCTCATATCAAGGTCCATGTATTCATGGCCCCATCCACATTCCATCTACACATATCACATATATTCACAAATACAATCATTAAACACATTTCATTAAAAGTCAACATCTATTGTGTCCTCAGAAGGGTCTAGCTACTTACCTGGTTAGCCTCGCCTCTTAATTTTGCTCTCATATATTTCTTGATAAGTAGTTATTTAAAGTTTATCTCTTCTTCTTCTCCTTCCTCTCTGGTAACCATTGCCATAGTTATGACACACTGATTAGTGTCCATTTAGAAGTCATTAAATCCCTTATAGGTTAACAACAATTCAACCAACCAATAACATCATTTATTAAACTCTATAACACACACATATTGGTTGGATTATTATAATAAAAAGTTATTCATTTCCAATCATCACCAAACTTCATGAAACTCAAATAGACATACATATTATAGTTCATGAATTTTATTGAGTCAAAATAAGGTCATATTCCCATTGAAAATCCTTAATTTCATTCACACAGCAAACCTGTCTACAGACCTCTCCACTGAATAGTAAAACTTTGAAGAATTTTATAAAATTCTACAATAATCCAATCTCTACCAAACTTTCCAGTCTAAAACTAGACACATATAAGAGTCATTCCACCAAAAATCATGATTTCTAAGGAGTTTTAGGCAGTCAGACGGAATTTATTTCACATACTCAGTTCTGGAACTTAACATTCACAGTTCTTTAAGTCCAGATTTGAAAAATCATAACAATTCATACACAACTCCAAAAACCATGAAAATTTACAGTCTAACAGAAAACATACCCAAGGGTTTGTGTATTAAAAATCACAAAATTTAACAATGATTTTCCCCCTCAAATCGAGTTCATTCCCCCTGCCCTGTTTTAAAACAGGGGAATTCTCAATTTCGAACCAGAACTTCAAAACTTCATTACAATTCACACACTACGAATTTTTGAGTGTTTCAAAATTCTATAAACTCCTTGAGATGTCTAGTTTATCATATAAAAATTTCAAAGTCAGCAAACAACCATGGAAGTTATGAGAATTTTCGGATTTAGCACTGTTCAGAAAAACAACTCTGCAGGATTCATACTTATACTTTACTTCTAGCTTCCTAGCATCATCAAATCTTTAAATTCTTCCATAATTCACTCTAATTCATGTTTTCCTAGCCATTTACAGAATATATCTGACATGAAATATCACAAAAAAAAAAAAACCATCACTCAATTGCATGGTTATGGCTAGAGTTAGAGAGAGAGAAGTGAATTCTTACATCTTGGCCTCTTGTTTCCTTCCTCTCTTCTTGATTCTATGGAAAAATTGAGGGAAAAAGAGGGAGAGAGGGTGCTGGACGTTCAAAGAGAAAGGGGGAAGAAAATTGAATTTTCTAGACTTATCTCATGCTTTATAGATATACATCACACAAGCATTTCAATTAAACCCCCACACTTTCTTAGCTTTTCAGTCACACCCTTCCATCTCTCATCTAATTTCATCCCTCTCCATATATATATATATATACATATACATATATATATATATACACATATATATATATATGTATATGTATACATATATATATATACATGCCTCATTATGTTAATAATACATATTTTTACAATATACATGTAAGTCAAACTTACTTAAAATTTGGGGTGTCACAAATATATATATATATATATATCCTTTTTTACCAAAAACTTTTCTATTGTGTGAGTTTAAATGGAAAGGAAGATAAAAAGGCATGATGAAGGTGAGCTAGGATTCCATTCCAAGTAATGTCAATAAGAGGGAGCTAATCAAGATGATTTTTTTTTTTCTTTTGTTTAGTTCTTAGGTATTCTCCTGGACTTTAACTTAGAGTGGATTTAGTTCACACATATTATCGTTCAGGAGTTAGAGCCTTTGTTGATCCTGGCTCATAATATTTATCAAGAGAATTGATTGATTAAGCTACAACCATGTTTTTACCCTAAAATTATTGAGATTGAATGAGATAATCATTTTATAATTTGTGCAAGATTTGGGGATCATAATAAAAATTTTGACCAACTAATGATAATTGGACCACTTGTTGTGGTTGCTGATACTAGTTTGATGCTAATTGTAAATATTCTTAGCCAATTAGCCTATTATATTATTACTTCATTTTAGTCATCTCATTCCTTTAGTAGCCAGCTATACTAGCCCATTTCGTTCTTTTCCCTAGATATATATATTGACTAAAAAGAGAATGAATATTTCACATTGATTTAGAAGAATTGATACACAATAATATATACAATTCTAAGAAAGAAAAAAAGGAAACAAATCAACCTAAATCAAGAAACTAATCAAACCAAATCAGAAAAGATTAAACACTATAAATCCCTTAATTAAAGGAATCCCTTGATTTATTACTTAATAGATTACCTTGATTTATTCCCTAATGGATCAGCGTCAACAACTGTACAATTCAACACTCTCCCTCAAGCTGGAGAATAGATATCTTCTATTCCCAACTTGGAAATAATTCCATGAAAAGTAATATTGTTGATCCTTTTTGTCAAAACATCTGCTAGTTGACTCCTTGAGGACACATAGGGCATGCTAAAAAACCACCTTCCAACTTTTCCTTAATGAAGTGTCGGTCAATCTCAATATGTTTAATCCTATCATGCTACACTGGATTATGGGCAATGTTTATTGTTGATTTATTATCACAGTATAGCTTCATAGGTCTTTCCCACTTGATTCTCAAATCATCCAAAATGATTTTCAACCATAACAATTCACATATTCCTTGAGCCATTGTTTTGAATTCTGATTTAGCACTAGACCTTGCCACCACATTCTGTTTTCTACTCCCTCATGTTACCAAATTCCCGCCAAGAAACAGGTAATAGCTAGACATTGATCTCTTATCCACTAGTGAACCTGCATAATATGAATCAGTGTAGGCTTCTAATGTGATTTTATTATTCTTTTTTAATAGAATTCCTTTTCTTGGACTACCTTTCAAGTAATGTAATACACGGTAGGTAGCTTGAAGATGTATTTCACTTAGATCATGCTTAAATTGACTAATGATGCTAACTAAGTACGCTATATCAGGATGTGTATGGGCAAGATAGATATGTCTTCCTACCAATCTCTGATATGCCTCTTTATCAACAGCTAGTTCTTCTTTTGCTTCCCTTAATTCTTGGTTTGGTTCAATTAGTGTAGCTACTGGTTTGCAACCCAGCTTTCCTGTTTCTTTTAAGAGATCCATCATATATTTGCTGTGAGATAAAAATTCCATATTTTGAGTATAAGACTTTAATTCGAAGGAAATACTTCAGTCTTCTAAGTTCCTTAATTTCAAACTCTTTAATCAAACATTGTTTTAGGTTCTGCTTCTCTTTCTCATCATTTCCTGTGATAATAACATCATCAACATAAACAAAAAAAAATGTCACTCCTCCTAAGGCCGAATATTTGATAAAAAGAGTATGATCTCCTTGGCTTTGCTTATAACTCGTAGCTTTCATTACTCTAGCAAATCTCCCAAACCAAGCTCTAGGTGATTGTTTCAGCCTGCATAGAGCCTTTTTCAATCGACAAGCCTTATTAGTTGTCTCTTGTCCCTCAAAACCTGGTGGAATGCTCATGTAAATTTCCTCTTCTAGGTCACCATGTAGGAAGACATTCTTCACATCATACTGTTGAAGTTGCCAATTGAAATGAGCTGCCAAAGATAATAGAATTCTTACCGTATTCATTTTGGCCAAATGAGCAAAAGTATCTTGCATAATCAATTCTGTATGTCTGGGTATAGCCTATAGCGACCATTATTGCCTAATATCTTTTAAGAGAACCATCAGCCTTGCATTTCAAAGTGAAGACCATTTGTAACCCACTAGATTCTTTTCTTTTGCGCTATCAACAATTTCCCATGTCTTATTTTTTTTCAAAGCATCCATTTCTTGTCTCATAGCATCCCGCCACTCCTTTTTGGACAATCCCTCAAATAATGTGCTTGGAATAGAGATAGGGTCAGACTCATAATGAAATTTCTATGGGTAGGAGACAATCTTTTAAGGGACTTATAATGGGATAATGGGAATAAAGGTCACTTTGTGCATTCTCTAGTACCTTTTCCAACTGCATCCAGATCCTTATTTTCTGTCTCAATAGACTGTGTTTGCAAAGGTAGGTCAGAACTTACCATTTCTTTAGTAATAGGGCGTGGGACGTTCTTTTAAACTTGTGTCAGGTCAGGAACATAATTTTTTCTTAAGTACACTAGAGGAAATCTCATAGAGTCGTAAATATGAATAGGATTTAGAATAAGGACTAGAGTTAACACATGTTCTACAGATTCAGATTCAGGAACTGGTTTTGAGACAGATTCAGATTCTGGAATAGAAGCATGAATTGGGACAAACTCGACAGAATTTGGAATGAAATTTGGACCATTTTGCTCATGAGTGGAAGATGGAGATGGGAATGACAAGACGGAATCGAGGGTAGATTAAAAGGAGGTTCAAAGGAGCAATCTTTATATTCTATAGGTAAAATCTTCGCCTAAAGATAAGACTGCGTGAAGTATAGTTTATTTTTAGCGACAGTAACATCTGCAAAGATATAAGTTTTTCTAGAAGGAGGATGATAACACTTGTACCCTTTTTATGTAGATGAGTAGCCAAGAAACACACATTTGATTGCTCTAGGGTCTAGTTTCCCTTTATTTTGGCTATAAACATGGACAAAAGATGTCCAACTGAAGATTCTTGGTATGAGACCATTTGATGTTTGGAGAACATTTGGATAGAATTTGGTGAGGGTTTCAATGGGGGTTTTGAAATCTAATATTCGTAAGAGTGGTCTATTTATCAGATAGGTGGCTGTAAGAACCGCCTCTCCCCAATAATTTTTTAGAACATTCCCTTGACATAATAAGGGCCAAGTAGTGTTGAGTAAATGTGCCGTTTTCCCTTTCTATAACCCTATTTTGTTGTGGTATGTCAACACAAAATGATTGATGAATGATTCCTTCCTTTTGGAAGTAGGGTTTTAAAATCTGATTGAAGTAATCCCTTGCATTGTCAGGCCTAAAGTTTTTTTATTTTTACCTTAAATTGGTTTTGAATCATAGAGTGAAAAGTAGGAACAATGCTACTGACATCAGATTTTTATTTGATCAAAAATATCCATGTGGCTCTCGTGCAATCATCAATTAGAGAAACAAACCAACGGGCCCCCGAAATATTTGGAATTTTGGATGGTCCCCAAATGTCACTATGAATCAACTCAAAAATAAGAGAACTTCTCTTATTACTAATGGGAAAGGATACTCGAGTATGCTTTGCAAGGTCGCAGTTATCATAATGAAATTCAAGAACATCTAATCCTTTAAACAAATAGGGAAACATGATTTTTAAAACTCTAAAAGACAGGTGACCAAGACGAAAATGATGAAGCCAAGTGGCTTCTTTATTTGAAGAACTAAGATATGATAAGGACAAATTAATCATTAATTTTTGTGAAGTTATAGGTGTTTCAAGATAATGGAGACCATTCCTTTACTTAGCAAGTCCAATCTTCCTCCCCGAACCTTCGTCCTGGAAAACACAATAAAAAGGGTGAAAGATTGCATAACATTTTAGGTCTTTTGTGAGCTTTTATATTGAAACAATATTGGCTAATAATTTTGGGACATCAAGGACATTTTTAAGAATGAGAGAAGGTGTTAAACAGATGTCTCCTAATCCTACAACTGTAGTAAGAGATCCATTGGCTATAATAATTTTTCTATTACTAGGACACCGAGTATATGTGTTGAAATATTGTGAGGTATAGGTCATGTGGTCAATGGCTCCTGAGTCGATTACCCAATAGTTGTCTAAACACTTTTATACAGCATGTAATCTAAAAAAGAATGGAGACATACCTAAGAGTGCCAATGAGCATGCACCAGAAGGCTTTTCAAGTGATCCAATCAAGCTCTTAAGTTTCTTAATCTCTTTATTATTGAATCCTTCCTTCTTCTGTCCCTCACTTTGATTGATACTTTCTGTCATATAGGCCCGAGATCTCTACTGGCCTCCTCAGTTTCCCCATTCTTGACTAGTTGATTTCCCATTCAACTTCCAGCAATGTTGTCTGGTATGCTTGGTTTCTTACAGTAGGTGCACTAAAAATTATCCTTGTTATCTCTCCATTGATTGTTTTTGTTGTCCCACCCTGAGAGTCTTAACAGGTCTGTTTTCCCTCACTCTTGTGTCTGAGTTTGTTCATATTTTGTTTCCAAGACTGAACCATCCAAAACTTGAGGTTTGAACATGATACCCCTACGACTATCTTATGCTCTAACTATAGAAATTGTTTCTTCCAATGACAGTTTCTCATCTCTACCAAGAATCGAAACCCTAACCTGATCAAATTCTAGGCTGAGTCCAGCCAAGAAATCATAAACCTAATCTTTCTCAATAAAATTTTTCAAGATAGTAGCATCTTTGAGCACTTCATCTCAAGCACCCGATAGTGATCGAGCTCCTGCCACAAATTCTTCAACAAATTAACATATTCTATCACAATTTTGTCTCCTTGTTTCGTTACACTTGTCTTCACCTTAATTTCATAAATTTGGGCTGCATCACGAGCTTTTGAGTAGGTTTAACGAACGAAGTCCCAAATCTCCTTTGCTGTTGTTAGAAACATGCAAGTGTCATTGATCGTAGGGTCCATTGAGTCCTATAACCATAACATGATCATGGAATCTGCCTCATCCCATGCTTTAAACCTTAGGTCTCCTTTTTTTGGTCTTGTCCCCAGAATATGACTGAGCCTTCCTTTGCCCTTCAAGTATGTTTTAACAAATTGAGACCACTTGAGATAATTTTCTGAGTTAGTCTATAGTTGGCTTAGACATTTTGTAGGTCTCCCGTCATTTGGTTTGAGTTGACTTCGTCCAATTGAACAGATGTAGTCGTGGTTTCAGATGTGGACATGATGACTGTAACGAAGGACATAATTGAGGAAAAAGAAAGGCTGGTTGAGATTTGTTTGCAACGGCAACAAAAAAAAAAACCCAGAGAAAGAGCCTAAAGCTCTAATACTATATTGACTAAGAAGAGAATGAATATTTTATATTGATTTAGAAGAATTGACATAAAGTAATATATACAATTCTAAGATAGAAAAAAACGAAACAAATCAACATAAATCAAGAAACTAATCAAACCAATCAAAAAAGATTAAACATTATAAATCCCTTGATTAAAGGAATCCCTTAATTAAATCCCTTGATTGATTCCCTAATAAATTGCCTTGATTTATTTCCTAACAGATTAGCTTCAACAACTATACAATTCAACAATACATGTGGATGACTGAGAAAAGGTACTTTCGACTTAACGCAATTGATGTTGTAGTTCGTCTGATATTGAAGTTCAGGGAATAGAACAAGCGAAAAATTCTTTCAATAATGTTGTAAAGCAATTAAGGGGACCTATGGTCTATGCCGATCTTCTTCAGTACTATGCATACGCAAAATCTGCGAAAAAAGGAGAGGCCACCATGCAGAAAATAAGGGATTTGGGCTTTGCCAGTACACCATGGGTTTACAATCCTTTGCTCAATCTTTATTATCAGACTGGAAATTATGAGAAACTTGAATGTCTGTTGCATGAAATGGAAGTAAAAGCAATTGGTTTCAGCAAATTTACATTCAGTGTATGTCTTAGTGCCCATGCAGCTGCTTCTGATGTTGAGGAGCTTGACAAGACCATTACAATGTTGGAATCAGATCCTAATTTCTTGACTGGGCGATTTATGCTATTACAGCAAGTGGGTATGCAAAAGCTGGGTTTCCAAAGAAGGCCTTGTTCATGCTCAAGAAATGTGAGGGACTAACAGTGATGGGTCACATATGCAGCAAACCATATGAGTTTCTAATGAGGAAATATGCGGCATGTGGGAAGAAAGAGGAAGTATTAAGAGTTTGGGAACTTTACAAGAAGGACCTAAAGGTTTATAATCTGGGCTATATTTGTGTCCTACTTTCTCTGTTAAAGTTTGATGGCTTGGAAAGTGCTGAGAAGATTTTCAAGGAGTGGGAATCCCAGAATTTGTGCCATGATTCTCGGATTACAAACTTGTTGATTGGTGCTTACTGCAGAAAAGGGCTTTTGCAGAAAGCTGAAACTCTTACAGATGAGGCAAAATTGAAGGGGGGGAAGCCCGATTGGAGGACATGGTTGTATAATAATAAAGCTTCAGAAGTAGTGGATGTGATGAGGGAAGCATTAGCGGTTTGTCAAAACAGTTGGAAACCAAGAAAGGAATATTTGGCGGTCTCTGCGAAATTCTTAAAAGATGGAGTGGGAGATGTAGATGGAGCAAAGAATTTCATTAAATTACTCGGGGACAAGGGTATTATCTCTAAGGAACTCCAAGACAGATGGTTGAATAATATTGAGAATGGGCAATTGAGCTTTAATGCACTTGGTGAGTTGTATGTTGATGCTTTGGTTAATGATGCAGAAGCACTTTTCAAGCCTGAGGATGATGGAGTTGATGGCATTGAAAAAAAAAAGAAGAAGAAGAAGAATTGCATTGGAATACAAAATTGAAAAGTTTCACAACTTTTAGGAAGACCTTTGTCCGGTCTAATCAATCACTTTGATAATATGTCTTTCATGCAGGTAGATAAGTAACAGTAATGGAAAGAGCTAACATCTCCAGGTTCATATTTATTTGAGTGTATTGCCACGTATACAAATTTTGTAAAGACCTTCCTTAAAGTTTGGCTAGTAAAATACGGGTACATAAATTTTAATATCTTTAGATGTACGCATGATTACTAAAGTTTTAGTCCATGGACAATGGACATCTGCTTTATGTTGTGTAATCCATTGCATTTGAGTAGCATAAGCAGCTATAATACAAGTTATGTATCACCCTTCCTAATTTGTTTGTGATGGCAGACCAAGGAGTGCTTGTAGAAAGTTAAACAGTTTGATTGGTCCTAATTTAGGATTCGCGTGGGGGAACATGATTTTTATTATTTTTGAAATAGGATATTAACAATGTACCCCCCGAGGTTAAGCGAAAATACAAATTATCTCTTGCAAGATTTAAAATTACAAATTGTTCCTTGATTTTTGAATTCTAACGTTAAGTTAAACGGAGCAGGGGTATTATTGAAAATAAAACTCGTGCGATAAAATTATGGGATATTAACAATTTACCCCCTTAGGTGAAACAAAAATACAAATTCCTCCCTCCCGAGAATAAAAATAATTAAAAAATTATGATGAAAACAATAATAATAATTAAAAATATTTGAAACCGTATTTAATAATTAATAAAAAGTAAATTTGAACCAAATTGAACTCATCCTTTAATCCGAGCTTTACTTAACAAACCCAAATTGGGTGGTGGCGAGTTCTGGTAGAGGAGAGAGAGGAGAAATTAGTAACAGAAGCAATTTTGCCAATGAAGAGAAGGAAACGACGACCATAGGGGTGGCAATTCGTGTCATGTGTGTCAACCTATTTAATTGTTCGTGTCAAGACATGAAACGGAGATTCGACACGGTTATTAAATGTGTCACCTATGTATTGTAATCGTATTATATTTAATTGACATAATTTACTTAATTGTTTAATCTAATTATACATAGTATATCATATTCTATATATTTATATCAATTAAAATTATTTTTAGAATATAACTAATTGGTAGTATAAAAAAATTATTAAAATCATTATAATTTACTATTATGTAAATTAATTTACTTTATAATACAAAATTTTCAGTTTTATAATATATATGCTGTAAGAAGGTAAAAATTATATTATTAAATGATCTTACATGTTAATGATTGGCAAGATATATTTAACTATTCGTGTTATTAAATTGGTTGGCATGTTGAACAGCCTTAACATGAATTTGACTCATTTATTAATCATGTGTTGTGCTCGTGTCGTATTTGTGTCATGTTCGAGTGTCATGATTTAAATTGTCACCCCTAGACGATGGCGATGTGGAGGGAAGATTTAGTGAAGCACTAAGGAGAGGTGGTAGAGACTACTGGTAGAGGGAAGACAGAGAAGGAGACGGAGGAAGAAAGAAAGGTAAGGGTGTTTAGGTAATTTTAGAAAAATGAGTGAAGGTGTTTGTATTTATATAAAGGCATTTTGGTCGAACAATATATATTATCCTCTCTCTCATCTTTTTTTACTTAATTTAATGTCAAAATTCAAAAATAAGGGGACAATTTGTAATTTTAAAATGTGAAGGAGGAATTTGTTTTTTTACTTTATCTTGGGGGTAAATTGTTAATATCAAATGATGGAATATTAGGTTATTTTGGTAAAATTGTGAAGAGTTTTTTTCTCTCTCCTCCTTTTCCGTTTAATTTAACTTCCGAATTCAAAAATTATGAGGTAATTTATAATTTCAAATCTTGCAAGAGGAAATTTGTATTTTTACTTAATCTCAATGGGTAAATTGTTAATATCTCTTTAGAAATTGAAAGAGTGCAGTTAATAAACGCATATGTCGCTTATTAATTTCCTTCTAGGCTGCGTTTGGTGCACCGCATAGGATTGTATAATTATTACTGTAGTGGATAGCATTTTATGAAACTCTATACTGTGTTTGGATTATCATTATATTGTATAAATATTATACAATACTGTGTTTAGTAAAAAGACTAAATTGGATTGTATTAAAATTTTTATATAAATTAAAATAATTTAAAAATAGTAAAATTATTCAAAATAAATATATAATAAATATCAATTTAAAATAAATATATAGATTTATTTATATTAAGTTTTTATATCTAATTAATAATTTAATTTTTTAAATATTAAGTAATTAATAAATAACTGAAATCATTTAATTAATTTAATTATTTATTTTATTAATTTAAATAGTATAAATTATATAATTTATTGACACGTAGCCGAAAACTTGCACCTAACAAATATAAAATGAAGTTTTGGCTCTCTCATCTCTTCTACCACGTAAACCCAAGGGGAGAGGCGGGTTAACATTCCCCATAATAGTGTTGCTTTTATGCGCCGCTTATACAATACTATGCAGTCAAATACAATAAAAAATTGGACCCAAACATGGGATAACCTTCTAATACCATCGTATCAAATCCTATCCAGCGTGCCAAACACGCCTCTAACGTTATACCTAACTTCAGGAATACTCTATGGTAACATCCGATATTAAAATATTTCCTAAAATATAAATTTATTCCAAATCTTGGGCCGGGGCAATTGGCCCATTATCTTGTGTACTAACCACAGCCCAATTAAAATTAATAGCAAGGAAAAAACCCTGACTTATTACATTAAACCCCAGCTTCCTCCCATTCCCATGGTCTTCTTCAATTTGATTGTTGCGCTCTGCATTTCATAAATGGTGATTGAAAATGAAGGCTGTACGCTTCCGTGCCACGCTGCACAGTGTCCGTCCTGGAAATGCATATGCAAATGCTTCGGCTGTTTCCTCCTACTCGACGGCGGCCAAAAGCACGACGAAACCCAAGAACAGAGGGAAGGGATTCAAATTGAAACTCAAACTCAATGTAAGCTCTCTTCCGTAGGCTCTCTCCAATAGGAGATTCAAAGCTGTCGGCTGTTCCAGTGCTGGACCAGTGGGTCGAAGAAGGACGAGCTGTAGACAAACGACAGCTTGAAGTCTTCATCAAGAAGTTGCGATGGTTCGGACGACATGCACACGCTCTCCAGGTAATGATCATAAAATATTATTGTTATTTTTTGCGTAATTTTTAATTCAGAAATTGATTAAAAAAGCTGCCTTTTGTTGTAGACAAGACAAAATTATCAGGAATCATCGACCTCCATCAAGTTGCATAAAATTTATCAGAAATCTACTTGGAGTTCTTTCTTGGTTGTTTATTTTCATGAATTGCCATGGCTTTCACTCAAAGTAAACACGAGTAACTTGGGAGTGAGTTAAGAGACAAATTTATCAGAAACTTTACAAATAGCTGGCGGCGGATGTTTTATTTTTATTCATTTATTATTATTATTATTTTTTTTTTTTTGGTGTAGTTTGCACGGAATCTGCCATTTATTTTGTATGTTTTTGGAAATCAATTCAACAAGTTCTGTTTAAATGTGAACTCAAAGTGGATTGATATTATCATTTGGGAGTCAGAGGCTTTGTTGATCCTGGTTCACCATATTTATCATGGGAATCGATTACAACAAGTCTACAACCGCTGTTTTTACCCTAAATTCTCTGAGATAATCAATTTTATAGTCTATCATAAAAATTTTGACCAACTAATGATATTTGGGCCCCTAGTTATAGTTACTGATACTTGGTTTGATGCTAATGGTAAAGATGCTTAGCCAATTAGCCTTTTATACTAGTACTTCATGTAGTCATCTCATTGCTTTAGCATTTTCATCCCACTGTATTAATCTCTCTTGTTCTTTTCCCTAGATATCAATGTGGATGACTGAGAAAAGTACCTTTTCCACTTAATCCTGTTGATGTTGCCGTACGTCTGGACTTAATCTCTATAGTTCAGGGGATAGCACAAGCAGAAAATTATTTCAATAATGTTCCAAAGCAATTACTGCAACCTGTGGTCCATGCCTCTCTTCTTAATTGCTATCTGCATGCAAGATCTGTGGAAAAAGGAGACGCCACCATGCAGAAAATAAGGGATTTGGGCTTTGCCAGTAAACCGTGGGTTTACAATCCTTTACTCAAATCTTTATTATCAGACTGGAAACTATGAGAAACTTGAAAGTCTTATGCATGAAATGGAAGAAAAAGGCATTGGTTACAACAAATTTACATATGGTATTCGTCTTTAGCGCCTATGCATGTACTTGTGATGTTGAGGGACTTGACAAGACCGTTACAATGATGGAATCAGATCCCAATTTTTTCTTGGACTGGACAACTTTTGCTACTGCAGCAAGTGGGTATGCAAAAGCTGGATTTTTGGACAAGGCTTTGTATATGCTCAAGATATCTGAGGGACTGATAAAGATGGATCACGAAAAACGCAAAAATGCATATAACTCTCTTATTACACAGTATGCAACCTATGGAAAGAAAGATGAAGTATTAGGACTTCGGGAACTTTACAAAAAGGACTTGAAGGTTTACAATAGGGGCTACAAATCTGTCATACCTTCTGTGTTGAAATTTGATGACTTGGAAACTGCTGAGAAGATTTTCAAGGAATGGGAATCCCGAAATTTAAGCTATAATTTTCAGATTCCAAACTTCTTGATTGGTGCTTACTGCAGGAAAGGGCTTTTGCAGAAGGCTGAATCTCTTATAGATGGAGCAAAATTGAAGGGGCGGGAAGCCTGATTGGAAGACGTGGACTTATATGGCAACAGGGTACCTTCAAAATAGTCAAACTTCAAAAGCAGTGGATGCAATGAGGGAATCATTAGTGGCCTAGTCAGAACAGTTGGAAACCAAGTGAGGAATGTTTGGCGGCGTCTCTGAAATTCTTCAAAGATGGAGTCCGTGATGTAAAGGAAGGGGAGAATTTCATAAAATTACTTAGGGACAAGGGTCTAATATCCGAGGATCTCCAAAACAAATGGTTAAATATTGTTGAGAATGGGAAACTGGGCTTCGATGCGAGTTGTGTGGTGATGCTTGGGCTGGTTGATTATGCAGAAGCACTTTTCAAGCCCGAGAATTGTGAGGTTGAAGGCCATTCAATAACAGAAGAGGAAATATTTTGAATACAAATTTGGAAAGTGCTTTCAACTCTCTGGAAGGCCATAAATCCAGTCTAATTAATCACTTTGATAATCTCTTTCATGCGGCAGACAAATGATAGCAATTGAAAGGCTAAATTGGTTATTTCATATTATCATACGAGACTTCCATGGAAATGTATATATGAACATCACATGGTTTATATTTTAGTATTGTCTTACGTATACAAATTTTGTAAAGAGCTTGATTGAAGTTTAACTAATTTTTCATTACCGTCAGCATAATATAATTACAATCTATATTTAATATTTTTTAAGAATCTATGCAATAGTGTTAATGAAAATTTGTAAAATTAAATAAATTTTAAGGAAAGTTCGTACAACTTGGCCTAGTCTTTGGAGCACTTCCTTTTCGCAAAATCTTAGGAAAAGTTGTTTAAATTACGAATAAAATAAAAATAAGGATGAATATTAATTTCATCTTTGTATTTTACCTTAAAGTTAATTGGTCTTCTACTCTCTACTTTTTTAACTTTTAATTGTCTCTATATTGAACAATTAATTAATTTTTACTTAGATGGCTATATCTTTTATAATGATTGACAAGTAGGTGGGTTGATGATACAATGAATAATGTAGTAGTTTTAAATTCATGTCAAGTCATTAGGATTGTATGATTTTAAGATAAATTTTTGAATGTGCAGCGCTACCCCAAAGGAAAAATTAGAAGATGCTTGTATTATGAGTTTGTGTCGTTAATAGATTATGTAAAATTAAGATATTTGATCTTTAAAAACAAAGATCACATACTAACACATTAAGTTCTTATATAATGGTTGTCCTTGTTTCAAGTTGAAATATTATTATTTTGAAATTTGTTAACAATAAATATAATAACGTGTATTTAGTCAATGTTCATCTTGGGGATGGAGGGGTAGTGTAATGAGTGATTAGTAATCTTAATTTCATACCATGTGATTTGGAATGTATGATTTAGAAAGAATTTTGGGATGTGTATTACTTTATTAGGGAATAATCAGTAGCTCTTTAAGATTACACCATCTTTTATATCACGTAATAACCTTGAGATGAAAGTATGTCAATAATAGAGATTTGCTAACATGTTAAAGTTAAATATAATGAAGATAAAAATCATTTGATAATTTTTTTATCTTATTCACTTTGCTCTCCACTCTCCATTCTTTTCTCTCTCCCTTCTTCTTCAATTAATAATAAGTAATTTAATTAACTAAAAAGCATTAATTACCATTTAAAAAAGACAATGTCAATCACGTTTGTTATTAACTATACAGTGCATTATCCCTTGTTGGTGTAGGGTAAGAACTCGATAAGCATTTTATCACCAAGGATAATGTAATGTATAGTTACTAACACACATTATCGGTATCATAATTTCTAAATGTTAATTAATGTTTTTTAGGTAATTAATTAATTGTTATTAATTGAAGAAGAAGGGAGAGAGAAAAGGAGGGAGAGTGAAGAGGAAAGAAATAAACTTGACAACCGGTCGTGTTAAAGTAGTTTCGTGTCGTTTCGTATTTGTTTCGTGTTAAATTATTTTAATCAAAATCCAACTCATTAACTTATTAGGTCTAAATTTAAAAACTCAAATCCGACTGTTAACTTAACGTGTTACCCGAATCCAACTCATTTAACCCGTTTTTATTTTGAAGTTAGACAACAATATGGTAGCATGATTTGTATAAATTCTAAACATATAATACAACCAATAGTTTATAAATTTAAAATCTAACAAATATTTTGAAATCTATTGAAATATCCAAATTTAATATAATACGAAAATATAAACAAAACTTTGTATCCAACATTATTTAAAGATCTATCTAAAGTATATTTAAGATAAATAATTGATAATGTTCAATTATTGAATGATTTTTAAAAATGAAATAGGGTACTTTATGAGTTTCTTCTTTGCATTTTCTATCAAAATGTCATACTCATACACACCTAAGAAAAAGATGACATAATTATATTATAATAATTTTAATTAGGTTAAACATAGTTATAAATTAGTATTTGTTTTATTTTATTATATTTTTTATGTATCATAAATAAATTTACTATATTATCATTAATATTAATAGGTGAAACAGTTTTTTATAGGATAAATCCAAACATGGTCCAATATCAAACGGATTTTGTCGTGTTAACCCATTAACGACCCGATTCGATAATATTACATTCAAAACACATTTTTATCGAATGGATTCATGTCGTGTTATCGGGTCGTATAGAATGTTCAAGACTTAAAAGAAATGAGGAAAAAAATCATTAAATGAATATTATCTTAATAAGTCTTCATCTTTGATATATGTTCATCTCAATATTATTTCGTAATATAAAAGATAGCATAATCTTAAGAGGCTGTTGATCCTTAATGTATTTTATTACTTGTGGATACGAGTATTAGAAGCGAAATGAGTTTATACTAAACAACAATGGAAGGACAAGATTATGCCTTGGCTGAATACATTATGCCAGCTTGCCAAACACACCTATATTTTTCTTCTTTCTTTCAATAAACTTCTTGGCTGTTCGGCCCAACTAAACGAGTGGCAGCAGCCAGCGGCAAAGAAGTAACTAAAAAAATGGAAGGGCTTAAAGTAGACAGCCACTGTCAAAACGACGACGTTGATATTGACAATGATGACGACAAACCGACGTTGAGCTCTCACGCTTTGGCAGCTCTACAGGAATTCCTTGCAGAACAAAACCAAACCCTAGAAGCCGAGTCAAGTGAAGCAGAAGCAGAATCGTCACGTACTGTCGCCTTGGTATCAGAAAACTGGCGGCTGAGCCAGTTCTGGTACGACGCCGTAACAGCTGAAACTATCGCTAATGAAGTTGTCTCTCTCCGCTCTGCCTCCAACTTTCGCGTCGCTTGTATCGCCTGTCCCACACTATACGCCTACCTTAAGGTATTGTTTGTTTGTTTATTTTTAGAAGTTAAAATTAGTTGATATATATTTATATTATCTAATAAATTTTTTTAATTGACAGAAAATTGGACCGAATATCTCGGCGCAAATTCTGGAATACGACAAGCGATTTGAGCAGTACGGAAGTGAGTTTACGTTTTATGATTACAATGAACCAGAACATTTGCCGTCGGAGCTGAAGAATGCTTTCAATGTTGTAGTGGCGGATCCTCCTTACCTGGTCAGACTCAGACATTATTATATTTGTTCGTTTGAAAAATAAATAAATTAAACAAATGGAAACTTCAAGTAACTGTGAGAATGCCATTAATGGAAGCTTATTATTGATAGAGTAAAATTGATTATCAATATACAGACAGGTCACTTGTTTCAGAAATGATAAAATTTTGTCTCAGATTCTGAAAATCGTCGTAAAGTAGTTAGAAATTAATTTCCATTAACATTATTTTAAAAAAAAAAGAAAATTGAAAATCAATTCATCTAAAGGCTTGCGAGACCAATTTTAGTATTTAGGGCTGATTGTTTTTGGGTGTGGCTTTTGAAATTAATTTATTCTCAAATTTTAGATCTTTTCATTATTTTTTAACTTAAAACTTAATCTAAAATATTTTTATCTGAATGAGAAAAATTAAGTATTTAAGCTTTAATTTAAATATAAATATCTTAATCATTTATTACTCCTCTAATTCTCTTAAATATTTATAAAATTTATTTATAAATAATTTAGATATAATCTGATATTTTAATTTTTATATATTATTATTTATTTTTAATTTTATATTATGACTCTCTATATATTTTTAAAATTATTTTATAGTTATTTAGCTTATTTATATATTAAATTTTGTTACAAAAATAACTTTTTTATCCAATTATACATATTTAATAAATTAAATTCATAATAAATTTTAGTATTCAAATATTTTTATTTTATAAAATAAAATCATAAGTAAAAAATAATATATATAAATATGTATATATATGTAAAACCATTAGTTTTCAATTCAGATATCAAAATAAAAAAATCAAATATTTCATTCAGATTTTTATATTCAAATTTGAATTTAATTCAGACTTATTAAGGTTTTAGACAAAAAAACAATCGCCTCTTTAGATTAACTTTCCATCTCATAAATACTAAACCGGTTTTTCTCCCAATATGATTGTCTCGGATTAAAAGTCATGAATATTATTGGTATTCCCTACTAGTAATTTGGTGAAGGTAGACAAAATTGTTTTTCTAAGTTAAAATATAAAACATGAAAAGCCTTAGAGGTTCTTCTTGAAAAAACACTTAATAGATGTATTTCTAAAGTGTGTTTTTAGATGTTTTTATGAAAACTTGCTCTTTTGTGGGAATGCTTTTCCAGGTGAAAACTTCTTTTCATCTCTGTGAATACAATGTGCTTTATTTATCCGTAAAAACAAAATTTTCAAGTACTTGTTGCCAATAATTATTAAAGTTTTGTTTCTTAATTTATGACATAAAAACCTTACTTGTGCTATCTCCTTGATGTTTAATATCTTTAGGTGTTCTGTGATTACTGAGTTCTATGCCATGGACATCTTCATTATGTTGTGTTGTGCATTTGAGAAGCAGCAGCTATAATATGTTACGTACTAGCTTTACTTAAGATAATCCGTAAATAAATAATGGTACTTCGAGGGTCCAGCACCTCCCAAGACAAACTTAGACTTTGATTAGTAAAACAAGTATGACTTCTTAATATTATTAATCAAAAGAGGGGGTTAAATACAATTATTGACTTAGACTTGATTTTACCGTTGAAAAAAATAACAATCTGCCATATTAATAGCAACAAACACAGAGCATTAAGACTGCAAAACAAAACGGAGAATTGCCTTATTCAACAGAATATAATGACTGGTTCTGAATAGGATGGTAACATGATACAAGTTATATATCACACTTTCTATTATGTTTGTGATGGCAGAGCAAGGAGTGCTTGGAGAAAGTTACACAAACAGTTTCTTTTCTCGCAAGACCAGGGGACTCTTTTGTGCTTCTACTCACTGGTAGACGTTGATTCTTTATCTGTAGTCGTGCACATTTTTATATGTTTGCTTGTAACCCCATTGGCAACAACCAGTGATTCTGTTATCATTAGAAGACTAAGATTTTAGTGGAAAAAAATATGACTAGGTCTAGCCATTCATTTGTTTTAATTTGCGATCTCTGCTAATGAAGTTAAATGTGACGAGTTATCTAATTAATTTATCAAGTTTCCATATATTTTTTCTTTGTAGCCTTTTATGGCAAATATTATTAATGTACTGTGATGGTTGCAGGTGAGGTGCAGAAAGAAAGGGTTGCAGAGCTCTTAGGCTTGCGTCCATGTGGTTTTAGACCTCGGCACTCAAGCAAACTTGGAAATGAGTTTCGACTCTTCACAAATTATGACCCAGGATTGAGATTAGGAGGATGGGATCAAGAGAACTAATTTTATTTTTCTCTCCCGACAGATGCTATGGAAACTGCAGTTTGAATATTCATGATACACACAATCATCCAAGTTATTTTAAATCAATTATGGCTTTCTTTCCTTAAAAAACTTGGGAAAAGATGAGGATTAGCCAATCTAAAGCTGTCTGAAAATGGTTGTTGTTTGTGTTCACTTTAGCTCTTGTTTTTTTCTTCTGGTTATGTTCTTCTCATTTGCAAACTTGAAAATTAGTACCTGAAATGATTTCGGAGACAAGAGTTTGAGTTTGGTTTAGATATCCAAAATTGTGAAACATGGACCAGGGTAACGAGGCTGTTTCAACTGCAAGTATGGTGATGGAGAGAGCTTTTTCACCTGCCATTTGTAATAAATGGAAAACTCCGGTTTCACGAATCCATTGCCAATGATTGCTTATATTCAAAGCAATCTGCAAGGCGCAAATCTTGGTCTTTTTCTCTTAGGTGTTATTTTATTTTTCTTTAAAAAATTATTTTCCCATTTACTTTCCCTTTTATGCAATTTGATATTCAGTTTTGGATTTGTAAATTATTCTGATTGAATTGAAGAATCGGATGATAAAATTGTATGTATCTTTCAATTAACGAACCTTTTTATTTTTTATTTAGTTATTTATTTTATTTTTGGAAGGTTGATTGCATTATTTCTCTAAGACATACACACAGTTTAGATGAAGGGAATGGGCCAACAACTTAATATGAATTTTTAATTTAAATATTTATAATTTGTAATTAAATATCATTAACGTTGAATAAAAATCAATTAGGCTTTGAACATTCATTATGTCAATTACTTAATAAAGTTATTAGATCTTTTGAAATTGTCAAGTTTTTAAATGCGTCAGGCTTGTAAGGTAATGTACTCAAAATTTTATTTGCGTGATATTTTAATAATATAATTTAAAATGAGTTATATTTGTGTGCGTGTGTGTAATGATTTTATAAATGAAAACGGCACCATCTTCCCATAATAATTAACACGTCATTATGATAGATGCTAATCCTCAATCCAATTAAGGATAAAATAAACAAATTAGATTTTTTTAAAAATAATGATAAATAAATTTATCTTTTAATGATATGAATTTTGTCTAAAATTTAAATTTTTTTTATTTTTTTAATGGTCTAGATCTAGTCGACTACACAGTTTTGACAGTTTGACAAGATAAATTACATTTAATAATTTTATATTTTGCTAACCTTATCAAAATTTGACAGATTTTGAGTTTTCGGAAAAAATGCCAAAAAGAAAAAGGGTTCTTAAAATTAAATCTTCTAATTAAACTATATTCTAAATTTTTTTTTTTCATTTTAAAACTAAATTAACATCCAATGAAATCATATTTTGACCTAACTAAATTAATCCCCTATCCTAAGCGACAAAACCAAGATTCGAATAATCCTATGCTCAACAGCATCAAACTCAAACTAGTAACTAGTGACCCGAACAGAAAGGAACCGGTTTAAACATTGACAAATAAAGGGGTATCGAAATCCGAACCCGAGATCCGAACAAAATTTGGAAACCTCGAGACTCAGAAGGCGCAAGGCAGTGGCATGTACAATTTGATTGGCAGTTAAAAGCTTGTCAAGTATTTTCAGACGGAAGTCACGGAGAAATGAGACCCAACATTGTTTCCGAGGTAAGCTCAGAATCAGATCTATCTATAATTATATATATATATATTTTTAAAATTTTTGTTTATTTGTGGCATCGTGAGTTGTTCTCTATGCATAGTGTGATAATCGAGTTTTATGTTTGTTTGGTTGCCGAGAAAATGCGTGTAAATGAAAAAATAAAAATAAAAATGTGGAAGTTTTGAATCTGAGAAGGTTTTCTAGAAGCTGTATATCTACTTGACTATGTTAAGTTGAAGTATCCGACTTGTTTCTAACTTTTGAAAACAATTCTTGTTTTTCTTTCACTCTGTTTTCTTGGCAACCAAACAGAGAGTTAGGAGTGTTTTGGAGGATGTTGTAGCTAAAGAAAACGGTCACGCGTTTATGCATGAATAATTGAATGAATCATTGAAGTGGAGAGTTAAGGTTTTGCTTTTTTTTTTTTTAAATAATTTTCTCTACTGCTTGATTTCTTGTTTTGTGTTTTGAAATGTTTAGGTTAAGAATTTGCTCAGTATTTTTAGTGATATTAAAGAAACTGATTGCTTCTTTATCTTGGTGTGATGTTTTCGTGAGCTATTGTTTTTTATAGGAGTCATGCTATGCCAGTTAACAAGTCATCAACGATAACGTTTACATGTTACATAACGTTAGTTATTATTTAGATTTCATTACCAGTTTGATGTTGAGTGTTATAACATCTAACTTCTTTGTTATGACTTCTTATTCTTCTGGTTTAGTGGTGCACTTTTCTTGTTTCCTTGCTGGACAATATGCTAGTTGATAATCTGTTAATAGTTAAATTCCTTTTGCCATATTGGTTGGAATTGGTTGTTATTCTGTCAGTACTATGCACCATTTAAGGTCTGTTTTTTAGTTTTTGTGGTTGGTATCATTTTAATCGTGATCCAGTTTTCATTGGTTTTATAGGCAGGGTTGTCCACCAGAGCGAGCCAATGGTGGGAAAGTATTCCTTTCTTTACATCGGCAGTGGTCATTGTTTGTGGGACAATTTACCTTGTCTGCCTTTTGTTTGGATATGATTCCTTCTATGAAATATGCTTTTTGCCTTCTGCAGTCATATCACGATTTCAAGGTATGTTGATCCAGTCTCATGGGATGACACATTTATCATCATACGTATGTCGAAAGACAACAAAATGGGGTGTTTCTCCCCATATTGTTAAAAGTTGGTCTTTAAACACGAGACTAAGGTCCTTTTTCAATTTGGCTAGACTACTAAACCACTTTGGAAATTTCCTAATCATCAGGATAAGCCCCTATATATGTTGAATTTATTTCCTTACATTATATTTGCATTGTTTATTGTTCAAATCATTTTTTTCCTATTTTTCTTTAATTATAGATAACAACTTTGGTTTCTTTATTTGTTTATGATGTCATTTTACGTGGATGATTATTAAAAGGAAGTTTTCTTGAGCCAAAAATTAATTTGAACTTTGGCATATGTATATGGTGGTTTTTATGCCATGAGCTAAATAATGCTGTAAATATGATGACACTCCTCTTTAATTTTGCTGTGTTGTTATGCAAATATGGAATAAATTGTAGCATGGTCACCCTAGATTGGTTACATTTTCTGGAAAAAATCAAATATTTCCAAGTTAGCTGCTAGGGGACAATTATCGAAAGTTGAAAAGTAGCATTCACCGGTTTTTGGACATGGAATTGATATAATTATCATTTGGAGAAGTGGTGTAAATCGACCTTTGGTGTAAGTTCATTATTAACGAACATATCTTTTAATTTTCAGTATTTGAAGCCTCTTATTACATTTGGCTAGCGTTATATATATACTCATATATTTTGACTTGTTTCTTTCTTATGGTCGTTAATCCTACTCTTTTCTATGGCAGTTTACAGGATATACACCTCTATTCTTTTTCATGGTTCGCTACTACATGTCATGTTCAACATGTTAGCTTTGGTTCCTTTGGGTTCTGAACTAGAGAGAATCATGGGCTCCATCCGCATGTTGTACATGATAATATTGTTGGCTACAAGCAACGCTATTTTTCATCTTTTTATTGCATTGGTGGTGAGCCACAGCCCTCCTAATTCATTCCATTATCTCATGGATGAGTGTGCAATTGGATTCTCAGGAATCATATTTTCTTTGATTGTCATAGAGACAAGTCTGAGTGGAGCCCAATCTAGAAGGTTTGTTTTTTCTAGTTCTTGTTCTTAAATTGTAATTAAACATTTGGGTCTTCTGCCTACTCGGGAGAATTAGATGTGCACATGTTTTTTTTATCCATACATCTAAGCATTGTCGACATACATGACTAATTGTTTTCTCTCATCCAGTAGACATTTTATCGGTTTCTTTTGGTCAATGAACTGCTTCTTGAAGTGACTTTCACCTTGTTATTTTTGTTTTGCAGTGTATTTGGTCTCTTCAATGTGCCTGCTAAGTGGTAAATGCAATAACTTTCTTTCGGATGTTAAATTATGAATATTCATGATATTCATTTATAAGATCTAAAAAATGTAGCACTTATAATGGAATATATGCTTCAGGTATCCATTGATCTTATTGGTACTGTTCCAGCTTCTTATGACAAATGTGTCGTTGCTTGGACACCTATGTGGTATTTTGTCAGGATTTGCATGTACGTTCCTATTTTCCTTCTCTCCTCTACATTGTTATTACTCTGCCATGTATAATTGAGGAGTTACAGAAAATATACGTTTCGCTCTCCACATTCTCAGATACCCATGGCTTATTCAACTTCCTTATACCTGGAACATCCTTTTATTCTTCCATTGAAGCCTCCTCTTGGCTTGTAAGTATTGAATGTAGATTAATTTTCATTTTCATTTTTCTATTGGATTGCTTTCATATTTTTGACATTTTAAGTGACTCAAGATAAATGGAGGTTCTTGTGTTTTGGTCTAGGTAGGATTTAAAATTGTTCCTAATGACTTTGCAAATCTGCTGGTAAATTTTAAAAGAAAATGGTATTGCTATTATCGGCATTGAAATGGGCACTTGCGAATCCATTAAGATCTCTCGAGAAAGACTTCTACCGTGATTTCCTGGGTTTTTTATGCAAATCCTTCTTTGTGTTTAAATATATATATTGGGTAGAGTACTTTATGTTAAGATGTCTTTTAGTATCTCCTTATTCTGCACCCTTTATGTCCTTGCTATGTCCTTCTCCTTGTAGCACACTTAAGAAAGCATCCTGATTCAAGTAAATTATCTGTGAAATTTTGCATAAAGAGACTACTTTTTATTGATTTGAATTCTGCTTGTTGTGAACCAAAGTGTCACCAGTTACTACTTAACAATCTTCACTTATTCATGCTTGTAAGCTGCATATAATGAGAAACTTTTAAATTTTAACCTGTCTTTGATGATCATGCAATATACATCTTAAATAACCTTGAGAAATGCAGCATGCATTTAATGGAAATTTCGTGTACATGATTTTATTTTGGTTTATCTGTCTTTTAACCATGCATAAAGCTCTTAATCTATGTAATTTTTTTTCCATTATGAATTTCAGTCCACTATTACAAGGCGGCCTAAGTTCATTATGTGCACTGGTGGCAATCCTTCAGGTTACATCCCCACACATTCTGGCCAAAATACAAATTCGAGGTCAGCATTGAGCATGTATGCCAGTCTACTCTGTACCCCTAACTGGAGCTAACCTGAGAAATTTTGTTGAACAGTGGTTTATTGTCTGCAAATATTTGGAGAAACCTGTCATCATGGATGCCGCATAGAGAAACATCTTCACAGGTATCAAATTAATCAACCTTAGAGTTATTTCACGTTTTAATTAGAAAACATGTTGGCTATTACCCAATGTTTTCCCTGCTAAAGGGTATATGGATCTAACCTTCAGAAATTTTTGTTTAAATGGTAGCTCTAAAGACTTGAACTAAGCCACTGATGCAGTCCTGCTATTTTAACATTGATACCTGGCAATTTTGGTGTGATGTATTTATTTATTTATTTTTCTTTTTACCCAAAGATGCACTGCAACATTCATGGGCTGAATATTTATCAATTTTAGTTATTCATCTGGTTGCACATTCAAAGAAACAGCAATTATGGTTGTTGAAATGGTTAAACAAAGGATTGACATTCGATGCATGCAATTTCTTTTCCGTCGATACGCCTCGCAATTTATACTTGAATTTTATCTGACTGTTCAGTTAATTCGATTAGAATACAATAGACAGTAATATGTGCATTCTTTGTGTCCATTCATTTCTCTAACCCTCTCTGCAAAGTGTAATGTTGCTCCGCTCTACCTTTATTTTTATTTTATTACTATTGTTGTAATCTTTGTCATCACTTTGATTCCTTGAATCTTGTAACATCAAATCTTTAGTCAAATGAAATCAAGCCTTTAAATCTCTTCTTAATACGGTGCAGCCAACACAAGATAGCCGGTTCCCTGGGAGGGGAAGGACTCTTGCTTCCACCCAAGGTCCTGCAAATCCAGATTCAAATCTACAGGCCAGACTTTTGGATGATAGGAGCCCCGACCATCTATCTGAAAGGGCAGCAATTGCTACCGTAGAGCGGCTGTCGGATGGAAGGTACAGAGAAGAATTTTTCAATAAATCTTTTTATCTATTTATTTGTCTTTTGGTAAACTCTGGGGGAAATGGCAATTTACTAATAAATTAAAAGGTTTTAAATTAATTATCATTTTTCTCGATGTGAAGGCGAAATATGATGTTATTATTTTCTTTAGATTATTCTGATTTAGAAATCCTAGCAAGCATCTAAGCACCTGATCGGTTATTGTTTAGCATTTCTATAGAGTGGATGAATGATAAATATGTTTTATGTTTACAGTAACAGAGTGTATATTGATGTGTTGCTTTATTAGTTGTTACGTTGTGGTAGTGATAGCACTTAGTGGTTTGTCTATTTCAATGGTGATGGTGCCCGGAATTAAATTTATTTGACATTGTTATGTTTCCAGATTTTAAAGCAGTAATGTACTCTGATTAACCCCATTAGCTTTTCTGATATCTCCTTTGAAGCCCCTTTGAGATCTTGTAACGGATTATTAGAACTTTTTTTTCCCCCCCTTGTAATAAAGTGGCCTTATCTTTGCTGATTGTGGTTCCTTCGCTTAAATTTATGGTTTAGTATGTAAGGTACGCTAGTTTGCTGTCATTTGATGTACTGCACTGTGTGCATTCCTGGTTTTTTTCTGTGCGCTAAAAGTTTATTTCTTCTTTGTTGTTGATTGTATAGGCAGTCGGTGGTGGAAAATACTGTTGCAGCTGCCAGAGATCCTGCAAGCCATCAGGTTTTACTAAGAGTTGGTTTTCCCCTTTTCCTTTTCCGTCTATCTCTAATTCTTAAACATTCTTTTGGTTTGGTGTCCATTGAATGCAGGGTTCAGTTGCATCTGATGTAGAAATCCAACAACTCGTTTCAATGGGTTTTGAGAAGGTAAAAATTACAACCACCCATATTATAGATGCGTTCCACTGTTACATTCAACTTTCTATTCTCTACCTCTTTTTTTTTTTTTTTTGGGGGGGATAACTTTAGTACCTTGGGAGCTTAATGGTTTAAAGTTCCTTATGTTGCCATGGAATGCAGATAGCAATCATGCAAAAAGATTTCTGAAATCATTTGATAGGGTGGTGCTGCTTGCTGTTATGCATATGTGTATGGAAATGAAATGGTAAAGGATACCGATACTAACTCCTTGAGCTTGTTTCAGACACAGGTGGAAGTTGCCCTAGCAGCTGCTGACGGGGATCTTAATGTAGCAATTGAAATTCTCATGAGCCAGCAGGTGTGTATTCAAGAGATTGTTTTCTTCTAATCATGTTGATCGCCCATTCTTTTCCTAACCTGTGGTGTTTATGGACACTATATGCAGGGATAATTTGAAATGCAATTTCATCCTATGATTTTCACGAACCTCTAAGTTACAGTTGCATTTACCTGGTTTCATCTGCCCATAAAATGTCTATCCCAAGTTTGCTCTTCTGGGTGCTGTATAGCCTTTCTAACATGATTAAAGGGGGTGGGAGGAGACTGTTGGAACAATTGCACTAACTTCTGTTAATTGAAAAATACATTTGTATACGTTTTTAACCTCAGGAATTTGGTAGTTCAATTGAAATATGCCATATATCTTTCATGCTTTAAATTCTGTTTATATGTTAATGACAGCGTGCATCAATTAGTATTCTATGCCCAGGCAATATATGGCGTTTCCCACATATAGTAAAATTTCTGGAATTAAGCAATTCTGATGTATGCTCAAATGTAACATTAAAGCCTCATAGTGTGAATCAAAACAGACATGTATCACCGGTGGTGCCTGAGTAATCCTTTCTGTTGAAGCTTAGTTGATTAAAAGAAACTCTAAAAGGACTGTAGCACTGCCATTGGCAAGAGCACAAACTTTGGAAGAAATCTTATCAATTGAAGAAATGATGTATAAGTGTATGGTGGCCAAGATCAACTGCATTAGCAGTTATTGTACTATTGTATACTGATAGCAATAAGCTCAACTAGCCATAATCCAGATGTCGCCGATGCCAATTGGCAAGCATAATAACATTTACACTGAATATTTTGGATGCACGCTTGCAACCTAAAGATTACTTGAGTTTTTCGTTCTGGTATAGAGGATCCTAAAAAAGACCACGTGCAGAATTCTTTGATCATTCATTTCATAAGTTGCAGGTGTTTGTTACAATGTCATCTCTACTTCTTTATCAAGCAAATTCTGCAGGACTCAATGCTGTTATGTATTCATCCATCCACCTTGATCGATCTGCAGACAATTATTTTTTTCTTGTGTATGGTCATTTCCCCTTCCTTGGGCTTTACAACGGTTATGAGTATTTGAACTAGACTCTTTGTGATTTCTGGTCTTGTTAGGATGTCTTTCAGCCGTAGACAGTAAATCACTGATTCTCAGACGATCCTGCGTAAACAACAAAACCATTATCAGTTTAATATACATGTAGTATAGTTTTTTGTTAGAAGCAAATTTTGACCAAATGTCCTTCCTCTCCACACGTATAGCAAAAAGATGGTTTTGTCGCACCTCGTCCTTCACATGACATTGTGCATTCCTAGCATAGAATAGTCTCAATAAGATTGGTGACTTAGCTTTATGTGTGGATCTGCTTTTGGAGTTAGATAGGCTTTAACATAACCAAACAAAAAACAGAGACTTACAGAACCAAGATGGCCGGACTCCCCACATTTGTAACAGGAAACTTGTTTCAGACCACTATCTGGAACATTGGCACACCATAGATGACCAAGACTCTTGCAAATGTAACATTGGATTTTCTGTACACAATCGAAGAATTATTGTCACTAAAGAGGTTGCAGGAATCACTTCAATTTATGCACTTGAGTTCATTAAATGATAATAATGCAAGTAAAAAAAAAAAAAAAGCCAGGAAAACATAAACTGTATATAAAATTTTTTTTTTTAAAAAAAAAAAAAACACACACACACACACCTTGATATCATCAGCGGGGTAATCACTCCTACATGAAAACATATCATGCCCCCAGTCACCACATTTTAAACAAATATGATTCAAACTGTCTTCCTGGTTTCTTCCTTTGCCAATAAAACAATCCTGGCCCTGCTGGAATATAAAGGTTTGCACGGCTTATTCTCAATAGGATCTACGTGAAAAGCTCCAAGGAATAAACATATGGAATGCAATATGCAAATTTTCTCAACTGAATAAACTTAATTCTCCCTAAAATATTACTATTAATGGAGTTCTATTGTTATCCTTGAAAGCAAGGACAATAAACTAGAACTCATCATCTTGTCTTCAGAAGTTTTTGTGTTAAGCTTGGAAGCTCAATTAACTGGATGGTGAGTTTTTAGCTCCTAAAATTCATCTACATTAAGATATCTAGCTTTGCAATTCATAATATTTAATAAATTTGTTATTAAAAATTAAAAAAAAGATATATGGCTCATGCTTAACAAACTATTAACATAGACCTTGTGCTGTAAAAGATTCAGTCCTATATTTAGTGCCAAACCAATTCTTGTCATACCAATACTCCGAAGAAAGAGATGACTAGTATGTACCATAACTAAGAGCAATATAATTAAAAGCTTGACAGAACTGCATAATTCAGAGTCTCAACAGAAAAAAATTGTAGAGTGAAAGTTAAAAGACCTGTAAGCAATATTTCCAAATGTGCTTGGAACTCCCACAAAGAAAGCATGGCTTCTTCCGCTTTTGTGCTGTGCAGCTCTTTGCTCTATGATTTTCGTTTCCACAATTTGAACATGTTTCCCAGCTGCAATCTGGAAAATCAAAATATCTTGAACCCCTCTACCAAAGGAAACGTGCAAAATATAAGAGTTTACATTGAAGACTAAATTTAAATTGGTACTTTGAATACAGACAAGTCAACTCACAAGAAGCCTTCTGAGCACAATATTGTCTTTTGCATCATCTTCCTTGGCACCATCAACCTGTATACAGAAAAACCCAGGTGACATTTTAAGCAACAGAATCTCAATTTTTATCATGCCTTTATCAAATTAAGATACAAATATTAATTTCAATAAGATAGCTGTTTCATGATTTAATTACAAGGTTCCAGAAAGCATCAGATTCCAATGCTTTCTTCATAATCTAATTCAAATAAAGAAAAATTTTTATCAGGGATGGAACCAATCTCAGAAACAGATACTAACAGAGAATTTTAGGTAACAACACAAAAGACTTAGGCAACTTTCTTTTGCGCAAACACAATTCCAGCAAAAATGTCTGAAAATATTGGCTTTTATGCCATAACAATGCATACAAATCAAGTACCTCACACAAAGCATAAATATGAAACAGAAAGTTCAATAGGCAAAAATTAGAAAATAGAGGTCAAGGAATATACCTTGTTTGCCTTCTTTCTTCTTCTCCTTTTATTCTTCTTCCTTGCAACAGTCGCAAATGGCACAGTAACCTCAGAACCACTGCCAACACATACACCTGAAATTCGTTGGTCAGCCTCTGAGGATGACAGACAAAGATCAATCACTTCAGCTGAATTAACCCAATCATCAGCTCCTTCCGTGTTTGTTATTTGTATGACTTCAACTGAGCCTGAATCCTCTTTTTCCTTTGCAGCAACAATCTACAGCAGAGCAAACACAGAATTTGATTAATCAAAGTCTCAAAGATAATAATGACAACCATTTTGATAATATACCATTTGTTCATTTTAATGGTTGCAATTATATGTCCCCCAAATCCTTTAGAATTAAACAAAAGAACCACCAGAAATACTACCGAGTACCCACCAAAATGCAGGTAATTTTTAATTCGTGATACATTGCAATTCGTTACGCATACATTTAACACCAAAAATAAATAAGTAAAGGCATGGACAGAGCCCAGCTGAAGATGATGCAGTTGGCAATTGAAGTTACATGTAGAAAGCATATGCTAAAAGCTCAACTTACAGCGGGATTTTGGGGATCATCATTTTGTGATGTCAGAACTGATTCCGGTTTTGATACTTCAACCCTTTCCAAAGCTTCATCTTTGCTTAGCTGCTCTTTCTTCTTTGCATCATGAACCTAAAACCACTAAATATACTTCAAACAAACCTCGTAAAGTGACAAAATATAAAATATGAAGCTCAACATAAAACATTACACTGCAAGGTAAGTAAAATTCGCATACTTTTCATCAAGTATTTCCATTCTTTAGCCCACTCTTTTCCCAGGAACCAAAATGAGAATGAATGCAAATAAAATAAAAGAGAAATAAAGCCACTTACAGTAACTTCATCTTCCTTCTGTGCACAAGACTCAATCTTTCCCTTCTTCTTCTTTCTTTCCTTTCTACTCACACCAGCTTCTGCCTCCAACATAGCTTTAAGGTTCTCAAACCCTCTCAAATCAGAAATGATTTTATACTCCTCAAGCCTAGATCTCCATCTCACATTTCCTCCACATTCTCCTCTTCTTCCACTTCCTTCTTCCACATCTTCTTCCAGTTTTGATACTTCAACTCTTTCCAAACCATCACCTCTGCTTAGCTGCTCTTTCTCCTCAGCAGCATTAATCTAAAACCACGAAATATACTTCAAACAAAGTTCAAAATTGTAACAGATATCAAATATGAAGCTCAAAATTTGCAAGATTGGTAAAACATTGAAGTGCCATGTAACTAATATCTGTATATATTATTTTCATCAAGTATTAATTTCCATTCTTTAGCTCACTCTTTTCCGAAGAACCAAACAGAACATAAATTAAAATAAAACAAAAGGGGAACAAACCAACCAACCCACTTACACTAAATTCATGATCTTCCTTTGGTCCACAAGATTCAGTATTTGCCTTCCTTCTCTTTCTTTTCTTTTTCCTCATATAAGCCTCTGCCTCCAACATAGCTTTAAGATTCTCAAACCCTTTCAAATCAGAAATCATACTATACTCCTCAAGCTTAGATCTCCATCTCACTGTTCTTCCACCACCTCCTTCTTCTTCTTCCTCACTGCTGCTTGTTATCAAGATAATGGGATTTTCCATCTTAAATTGCTTGTATCCTCAACTGGGTTCTCATTTTCTCCCTTGTTTTCCCGGAAAAATTAAGTGGGAAAAAACCACTCAAACTCAATGGCCTTGCTGTGTCTCCAGCCCGAGCTAAGTGTCTGGAAGGCATAGAATAAAATATTTTAATTTTAAAATTATCTTTTATCTCATTGTTTACTGGGCCAATTCCATAAACCCCCCGAAGTTTGCCGAAAGTCCATATGCCTACATCTAATTTTAAAAATTTTACATACCTTCCATTTTCATTAAAAACTATTAAAAATTTTGTTAAAAAAATATAAATTTTTCAAAAATTGTACATAATTGATATTAGAAAATATTCAAAATTTTAAAATAAAAATAAAATCTAAAACTTTCTAATGATCTTCTATCAACCACTGGTCCAAGAATCCTAAAAAGAATTACTATTATAATAAATGATACATAAATTAAAAAATATTTTATTAAAAAATAAATTAAAGTAATTTACTAAAATCTGGAAATAATAAAAAATTATCTTACCGAGTTTAAGTCTTTCAAAATAATATCTTTATTTTTCTAATTTCAATTTTTTATTATTTTAATTTTTTTGAATAATTGAATAGTCAACTATAGATAATTTAAAAAATTTATATTTTTTAACGAAATTTTGAAACGACACTTAACGTGCATGAGAGGTATATAAGATTTTCAAAATTAAAGGTAGTTATGTAAAATTTGAGCAAACTTTAGGGGTGGTTCGAGGCGTTGACCCTTTTTTATTTAGAAAAAGTAAAACATTTTTATAATCACGTAATTTTAATGTATTAAATGCAAAATGGAAGTGTTTATTTTGAGAAAAAATTAAAAAAATAGACACTATTAAGGGACTTAAATAAAATATATACACAACATAAAAAATTTTTATGCCCTAGACACTTTCTACACAAAATGATTAAAATACCCTTAATAATTCAATTTAGAAAAGAAAGAAAAACAAGAAAGAAACAAAACACAACTCAACTCCTTCCTTCCTGCACTATCCAAAACACTCTTTAACAGTTTTGTTTCATTTCATCTCATTGTTTAATCGTAGAGTTAAAGCTAAGCAATAAGTTAAGACAAACTCTCCGTCAACCGCTTTATATAGCTTAAAATAAGGATATGTATGTGAACAAAGCTTAGAGATAGTGTGGTTTCTGTCAAAATTTGCTGAAAATTGCAAATCGTTGAGAAAATCTGGTATTGCAGTCGACAGGGAAGAAGACACGATTTGTCGAGCGACATCGCTCGACGCGTCGGATATATAGGACGACACCTGACATGTCAAGGGTTCATGTCAAGTGTCGAGAGATTGTGTCGAGTCTATGATCGAGTGTCGGTTAGTGAGCCGAGTGAAGTGTCGAACATGTCGATTGTCGGATGTAAGTTTCGTCATGTTTTTGTGTCAAGTTAGTATGACAAGTTTGCGTGTCGAGTTACTTTGTCGTGCGTTGTGCGTCGAGCGTGTTCCGTCGAGTTATTTTGAGCTTTTGGGTAGAGTTACGTTTTCGTGACCTTTTTAAGCAATTTCGTAATGATTTTTTGTCCACGGACCTTATATGATATGTTTCTATCATGCAAGAAATGGAAACTTTAAGTATACTTATTCTTTACAATGATTCTTAAACTATGCAAGAGAATGGTGGTTATTTGTACAACGGTGGGAGGGCGAAGCCATTGATAATTCGTAGGTGTGCTATGTATAATGAGTTGGTTGACTGTATTAGTACAGAAATGAGTTGGGATCTTCGTAAGTATAACATTAGTTTAGAGGTTCAATTTGCTTTTAAGGGTGTTCCGCCAATGCTGACTCCTATTGAGACTGACAAAGATGTTTGTGTTTTTATACAACATTGTTTGGAGGATCAATAGTCATATACACCATTAATTATCAAAGTTGAAGATAAAGAGAAGCAAAGACAGAGGTCAGGATCCGGTGCAACACGAAGGCGACAAAGATCTTTTCATCCGTCTTTGTTTCGCTCAGCAAGTGGAAGCAACCAATTAAGTGAGTCCACTCCTGTTTGTGCACAACCATAATTGAATGATGACGTTGACATTGAGTTTGAGCAATATTCAGGGCATATAGGGCATGAGTCAGTTGGGGTGTTAGTTGAAAATGAAGAAGGGTTGCCTCCGTCGATGCCATCGAGATTAGTACATCATCTTGATGGCATTAGAGAGTTTGAGAGTTTAGGTAATATTGATGTTAATAATGCTAGTGATGATGTTAATGATGACGATGGTAGTGATGAAGATTATAATGATGGTAGTGATGATGTTAGTGAGCATGGTGACGATGAGAATGATGATTGCACTATTCGTATTGAGAATGATGCCGAGGGTTTGGATGATTTTATTGTTGACGGGCAGGATGTAGACGGTTCACATTTGAATGATGATGAACAGACGGAGATCTTCAATGATATAAACTAGGATTTGTCGTTTATCATTTCTTCTCCAATTCACTCCGCTCCTACTCCTCCACTATACGGACATCAACAAGATCCGGTGTCGAATAATGAGCCGAGAATGGATGCAAATCCTATACATGAAGAAGCTAATTTGGGCTCTAAAAATGACAGCCGTCAGGCTAACACATTTAAATGGATACTGCCTATTGTGCATTCATCATCCGTAGATGGCGATGATGCCTCATCCTTTGTAGTTCATAGGATTGAGGTTGTCGTTAGGCAGATGTTTAATAGCAAAATGGAGCTTCGTGAGAAGTTATCAAATTTGGCATTAAGACGCAACTTTCAATTCAAGGTGAGGAACTCCAACGTAACAAGGTTTGAGGTTGTCTGCCATGCTGAATCTTGTAAATTGCATTTACATGCCACAAAGGTAGCCGATTCAAATTTCTTCCAAGTGAAAAAGTATAAGAATCATCACACATGCTCAGGAGTCGGACTTCACCCAAATCACAAACAGGCAACTGCACATGTCATAGGCAAACATATTAAGGGCAAATTCGTTGAGGCATCAAGAATTTATCATCCGAAGGATATTATGTTTGATGTTCATGAGTCATTGGGTGTTAATATCACATGCAACAAGACATGGAGGGCAAAGGAAGCAGCTTTGTAAGAACTTCACGGATCTCATGAGGAATCATTCACACTACTCCCTCAGTACATGTACATGATTGAGAAAGCAAACCCCGGGAATCAAAACGACTTTAGAAACTGATGACAACAACCATTTTAGATACTTTTTCATGAGTATGGGGGCCTCTATTGCTGGATTTGCATTATCAATTAGACCAGTTATCGTAGTTGATGGATCTTTTTTGAAAGGGAAATATAGAGATACAATGTTTTTGACTTCTTGTATGGATGGAAATAAACAAATATACCCATTGGCATTTGGAGTTGGGCATTCTGAAAATGGTGACTCGTGGAACTGGTTCATGAGACAGTTGTGTGATCTTGTTGTACGAAATGTCCGAGATCTTGTTTTCATTTTTGACCGCCATCATAGAATTGAACGAGCTGTTGTAGCAGTTTTTCCTCATCACTATATGGATTGTGCACTCATCATCTGAAGGGTAACTTGAAGGCAACGTTCAAGGACAAGACTTTGTTGGATATATACTCCCGAGCTGCAAGGACATATCACTGTGCTGATTTCAACTATCATATGCGACAAATTGAATCGTATATGCCAGCAGCAGCAACTTATCTTCGAGATATTGGAGTCAATAAATAGGCACGTTCACAGTTTTATGACCGACGGTATAACGTCATGACAACAAATATTGTTAAGTCGATGAACAGCTGATTGCGACATGCGCGATTCTTACCGGTTATATTGTTAGCAGATTATTACCAGGCGAACTTGCAGCAATAGTTCTATAAGCGTCGACATTTATTTGCTAACTCAGAATTACATCTCTCGTCGTGGGCTAACAAGTTGATGAAGAAGCATTTAAAGGAGGGAGAACGTATGAGGGTTAGCGGTATCTCTCTTACTATGTATGAGGTGAGAGGCAACGATCGTGTTAGCATCGTTGACATGCACGTGCCAGGTGTTTGATCTCGACCAGGTTTCGTGTACACATGTATTAGCTGTTTGCAAACGTATGAATCTATTGACGTGCCATGATTATAGTGCCCATTGGTATATGACTGAAACATTACTACATGCATATGTTTTGCCAGTTGTTCCTGTTGGAGTTAGTGAGGATTGGATGGTTCCTAAGGAGGTATGCAGTAAAGTGGTTTTACCGCCAATCATGAAGAGACCAGCCAGTTGTCCTCGGAGGATTCGAATCCCTTCTATCGGTGAGTCTAGCTCGTCTTGAACTTGCAGGCGGTGTGGAAGTTTCAAGCACAATCGTCAAACTTGTCAAAACCCAATTCCACTTTATGACAGGGGATGATGTCTACCAAATGTAGGCCAGGGGTTTTTTTTTATCTATGTAATATTATTTGTTTGCTGTAAGCGACGTAGTCTTTTTATTTTATTCCATTGGAGGCTAGTTCAAATGAATAACTTTCATTTATGTGATTTAGTCTATGTATAAAACATTTATGTATGAAACATTCATTTATATGCTTCGTTAATGTATGTAACATTAATGTATTTAGAAGTTTTCGTACTCTTATACATGGAAAACATATGGTACTATACAAAAAAATGTTTTAGACTAAAATGTGTAAATATCCACAAACTATATATCCACAAGAAAGTACCATTCGGAGTTGCTTTATAGCTAAGCAAACTCAAACGGCAAACTAAACAATCACCGTTCAAGAAAGAGTAATTCTACTGCACTTTACAAAAAGTACATATAAAACATTGATGCAACAACTCTCATTTAATGTCGTAGCCTCAGAATGCTTACATTTTTTGTATTTATTAATTGTTTAGGTGACCATAACTCCAAAAATAACATCAAAGAAGATCAACAGAGATGTGATCTCGAGCTCAGTCGCCTTTACAATGAGAAACACTTGGGTTAAAGAATTCTTGCATATTATGGGCGTAAGACTCTCTTAACGACAAAGATGGTCAGGCCAGCATATCTCGTTCAAAGGAATTTATTGTCAATGTGTGTAACATTCATTTATTTTTTCCGTTAAGAATTTATGTGCTTTGTCATTAAATAAATATTCGTGTATGAGACACTCATTTATGTGCTTTGTCAAGATATAAAACATTCATATATAAGTATAAAGCCTTCATGTATGAGACACGAATTTATGTGCTTCGTCAATGTATAAAACATTCGTGTATTGTGCCTGAACCATTCATGTATAAGTTCAATGGGACGAGGTACACGTATGTACCAATACATCCAGGATAAAATGTATTTACAAGTTTTCGTATCCCTATACATGGAAAACATGTGCTAGTATATAAAATATTTCATTATACAAAAATGTGTAAATATCCACAAACTATATATCCACAAAAATGTGTAACTATACAAAATATATATAAGGCACGAAATCAAGGAGGAGTCGTGCTAGGTTGCTGCTCAACATCCGCTAACACGTAATCAGATGTCCCTGTGGTGGCCGCAATATCGATTGAGACAACATCGGCAGTTCCTATGGTGGTTGCAACATCGCCAGGCAGAACATCGGTAGGCCCTGTGATGGCTGCAACCTCGGCAAGCACAACATCGATAGGCCCTCTGATGACCGTAACCTCGCCAGGCCCTGTGACGGCCGGGACGGCCTCCTCCGTCTGTGGACGTACTCGATAAGCCCAAAGCTGTAACACCATTCTTTGCAGCTGTAGTTCATTCGTGAATGTCTTAAAGGCTGTCAGTGGAACGTCCCCCGCTAAGAACTCCATGTACTTCAAACAGTACACGCCGCATGCTCCTCCCCCAGCCTCCTGCTGTGGCACATCAGTCTCATCCTTGATGCGCTCAATGTCGTATGGGGTTGCGGGGTAGTTAGAAAGACCGTAAACATCCATTGACACCATACGGGGTATCAACTCTGCCAGGCATCAGATTGCATCTTTGACCGTGTCGGTGGAACTGTGCGTAATACATGAGTCATATATGACTACGACACGGCGATTCAAATCCACCTCGGTTGCTACCCTATAATCGTCTCCGATGTTAACAGGGACAGAGAGCTGAAAAAGAAATTGAGAACATGAAAATCGAGATCAACATTTCAAATAAAACGGCACATACGAACACTTTGAATATTAATGTACTCACCCTGTCCACATCAACCCATGGTCGTCCAACGAAGGGCATCTCCCTAAGGACAAATGGACCATATCGGCCTCATTCACCCCGTTAATGTCATCCGGTTTGTCTGAGTATAGTGCCCACAACGACTTCACTTTTAACTGAAATTTCATGAGTACGGTTAGCACATTGAGGGAATCAGAAATTAACTATAAATTCAGATATTTAGCAAATACCTACCCAAAAAGTGGTGTCTAGGAAAGCATACCTCTGGACACCGGCTGCACCCATATCGCGAGCTCTACAACGTAACATCCACAAGTAGCTATCCATATGCTGCATATAGTAGCAGTAGTCAAGAAAAATTCAAAATGTATATTGCAATATTGGAGGAGAGGAGAAGAAGTTAAACAAACCTCAGATGCAAGCCACTCTGACGGCATCATCAACATCTTGAAGATCTCACGATCAATAATGCAAACACCCAAATCAATATAACCCTCCTCGTCCTCCAGCCATTCATCGAAGCTGATGCAATCAGCAGCTGGTATAAGGGCACGTGGTCAAATAGTGGAACCCCAGTCAACAAGGACATGCATGACACAATGATTGTATCCTGGACAGTGGTCTCGCCAGGATGTACAGTGTGCTCCTCGGGGGGCTGAAGATCTAGCCTCTCTGCGGGCTGAACAACTGGGGCCTCCAACTGTATAGTGGGCTCAACCCTGGCCCTCTTTCTACCCTGTGGACTGACAAAGGGGCTCTGTTTATGCTTTCCCGTAAATAGACGGCGACCTCGGAGCGAAATGAAGCCCGTGGGAGGAGCATCGGCAGCACGAACACTCGTGTCCATGGGTTCAGGTTCTGTTGGCTCCTGACCTTCACCGTCATCGCCCGAACCTCCATTCGAATCCTGTATTAAAGCAAATCATAACATCAGGTTAGGCAGTGTGACATCATGGAAATCACAAAATCCATTTATTAACTTATGCAATGTACTGTGGCAGCGTATCCGAAATGGCCACCCAGTAGAACAACAGCCTCACGCAGAAGAACTATCTCCTCTACATGTCCTTGTTCTCCCCCCGTAACACTATCATATCCTCTTGGAGTCCTGCAAGCTCACGTAGAACTGTGCTCAGCTCACGCAAAACTGTGCTCTCGAACCCGTCATGGAACGGCTACGCCTGTATATCATTATTCACGATCACCATGACAAACCAACCAAACAGCAATGTAAACGGATTAGTATACGAATGTAAATTCTCATTACATACCTTCGAGCTTGAAGGAACATCGTGTACAGGAGGGGAAATGTCACGGTAGGTGGTCGCGGGAGCCGACGGAGGAATTGAATCGCCTACAGGACCATAGCTATCGAACGTGGTAGGCACAGGACTGATGGAGGGACCGACTGTGTCCATGTCTACCCCCACATCAGGTCTATCAACGAAACTATGTCCAGCGGGATGAGTTTCGGATGGATTCTCATGACCATGACTCTCCAATGCTAAAGGTGTAGGACTAACGGGGGAAACAGGAGACGGAGACCGCACATGTTCATTTGCAGGACAGGCTGTGTCTTTGACTGGCCCCACCTCAGGTCTTATAGGGGAACTCTGACTAGCAGGAGGTGGAGCTGATGGATTCTCTGTTGGAAGTGGCTCAATCCTCTCATCGGGCATTAAAGGAGCATCAATAGATGTCACCCAGGCTACATGTGCACCTCTTCGGATGCCAACTACTTCAGCAAGCCTCATATACCAACTTGTCATCTGCTCTGCCTCAAATGGCTCTAAAACAACGAGTGGACGAGCCTGCGTCAATAAATAATCCATCAAATTAAACAGTGATTCGTTGTGACCAAAAACAGGAAAATTTTAAAAGACAGAGGAACCTTACATACATGTCTCCTAACCAACAGGACATCGTGTTTGACGATGTCCTTCGACGGGGTCTTTTTTGTCTCCCACTTCAACAAGCGTGGTATCCTCTCCCTATCGATTGCTCACTCATATGTCGCGTCAATGTACAGCACAACCTCGTAAAACCAAACCTTAATAACATAAGGGTTTTTTAGTGATAGATGGTATTTAAATTTGTAACTCAAAGAAACTAATAAACACGTCAACACATTTGTTTTTCAGTATGTACCTGAATAGCGTTAGGGCACCCTTCTAAGTTATACCTCTCAGACTGCTTTGCTTTCCCCTTCGTCTTCTTGTTCTTCGCTTCAGCTCGCTTCTTATACCTTTCTAACCTCCCATCCAAAGCGTTTTTCATTCCTTTAAGTATCTTCTGGTAAAACATCGAACCCCATGGATAATTGTTAAAATCATCTAATGTGTTGACGAAATTCAACCACACACGGGAGACATATCGACATTGATCCCGTCCTATGAAAAATCGCTCGAGCACGTAATACAATGCCAGCTTTACAATATCCTCGTCTGGCATAGCTGACACATTTAATGCGCGAAGTCTCGGATAGAAATCCATGAGCTCCATGTCCTCGCCCTCGAAATACGTATCCAACAAAGGGCACGGATTCAAGACAGTCGGTATTGGTGGCACGATGGAAGCAAATCTCAATCCGATAACCAAATTGAACTCGTGAGCAGAAAAACGAATCAGTCTTCCTGGAAAGAAGGAAAAAAACATAAGATGCCAATAATGGTAACAAAAAATATAACTATAAATACCAGATGCTCAAAAATAAAAATTATTTAACTACATTGTAGTTGAAACTATATTTTTACCTTCAATAAGGAACCACATCTCTTTATCATACCCCACTGTATTAACCTCCCATAGAAGCACATTGTGCACCAACTGAGATGAAAATGACAGCTCTCAAATGTCTAGGAGAAACCCAAAACATGTATTACGAAACACGTTTTTTTGCCTCTCACTCAACTTCGCGCGAATCCATTCTATACAGTCCAAACTTGCCAAGTTTGTGATCACCCCATGGTAGTGCTCACCATACGGTGTCTTCATGATGAAGGACAATCCAAATTCATTTGTCATTAGCTTCAACCTACAAAAACAAAGTTTGTTATAGTTAAATATGATGCAAAATGACAAAAAAAAAACAAGGCTAAAACAAGCAACCTGTCAAAACGCTCGACACACTCGACAGAACTCGACGCGCTCGATAGAGCTCGACAACAGAGACCGACGAAACTTTTGTCCGATGAAACTTTTGTCGGATACCTCACACCGACATACGCTAGGCCTGACATCCGATAATACGACTGTGTTGGATGTCAGACTATTCGAGTGTCGGATTCAGAATCTAACATTGTAAACTCTTCGGCTGATGTATCCGACACTCGACACAATTATTTTCACTTTCATCCGACACTCGCCATCAGGTCATTTTACATAAAATCGATACTCTACATTCCCTACAGAGATGTCGAGTGTCGGATACATGGTTCGAGCCATCGATATGTTGGTTTCCACGAAACCGACACTCGATGTCTTCGAAAATTCCTTGATGTTGAGTGTCGGTTCGTGCATCTGACAGGACTCGACATGAAAGTGTCGAGGGTGGAGTGGTGTCGAGCGAAAATCGACACTTGCCATCGTCTTCGTCCCGATGAAAACCGTCAGTTTTCATCGTTTTCATGCACATTAAACCACAAAATCAACTAATAACACTTCATTTAGCCCCATAAACACAGAATAAGTTCAAAAATTGATCAGAAACTCAAATCCCTAATTCAGAATCCCTAAAATCTAGCCCAAATCAAACGATCTAGAAAAAAACAAAAAAAATTACTAAAACTACAAAAAAACTGACGAAGAAACTTACTCGAGTGTCGGTTCCTACTTCTCTCTGCGTCGTCTTGCTTCTATCCTCAAAGGATGATCATGTTTGATTACGTTTCGAACGGTGTCGAGGGGTTATGGAAATAGATGTCTCTCAGTCGACGAAGAGAGAAATCAACACTTTAGGAATAAATTGACTTATTAAGGGTGTTTTAGTCATTTTGTGCAGAAAGTGTCTATGGTATAAAAATTTTTTATGTTGTGTTTATATTTCATTTAAGTCCCCCAATAGTATCTATTTTTTCAATTTTTCCTTATTTTTAAGATTATTTACACTCCATTCCTTTTGTAACTAAAAATCTTATTTTTTGTACTACATATTTTCAATGCATTTTATATTCAATATCAATTATATATCATTTTTAAAATTTAAAATATTCAAAATCAATCATGTATTCTTAAATCCTATTAAAAATAAAAACACAAAATTACAAAAGTATCACATTAATTATACAGAAAACCTCCAACTGTTATACTTACTTGTCTATGTTATACTTACTTGTCTATGTGGATGACATTCTCATTATTGGAAATGATACTACTCTTAATCAGCAACTTGTAACACATCTTAACAAAGTGTTTGCACTCAAGACACTAGACTCTTTGAACTACTTTCTTGGTTTCGAAGCATATAGAGATGATACTGGTATGTATCTTAAACAAAGTACTTGAATGATCTGTTGCTTAAAGCAAATATGCAGCAAGCTAAAAGTAGTCCAGTATCTTTATCTCCTAGCTCTAAGTTGTTCTTGAAGATAGCGATCTGTTTAAAAAACCTTTTTTGTATATGATTATAATTGAAGCTTTGCAATGGGGTTATTGGCGAACTCCCCGTTATATGGCGAAACATCAATCGATCATCGGAGTTTTCCAAAATATACGTTGAACCTCCAGCTGTTAGTCTCCTTTCTATGAAGCAAGGATATCAGAGTAATTTTATATTAGAGTAATTTTATATTATGGGTGAAATATTCAAATAAAATAATAAAAATTATATAATTTAATTATTTTTCCATTATTTTTTATTTTATTTTTCTCTCTCCCCCCTCCCCTCTCTTTGCATTTTCATCTCAGTGAAACGCTTTTCTTCTTCGTGAAAAAAATCCTCTTCTCTCCCATCCTCTCTCCTTGAACTCTCACTTATTTCTTTTCTCACTTTCCCTCTCCTTGTTTTTGGTGCCCAAGCTTGATGGCAAGGAAGATAAGGGTGTGAATGGAGAAGCTGATTTGTGTTGGCTCACAAACTCGTGGGTGGTGGTGTTACGATTCTTTGGGGTTTTTCTGTATTTTTTTGAAAATCGTGGTGAGTGTTGATGTTTTGTCAAATATTTGGGCCTGCAAATTATCCGTTCATTTAGTTATTTTTTAAATTGAGCCCACGCTGCTTGATAGCTGGTACGATCAGTTTAGACTATTGATGTTTTCTAAAGCTGATCGATTTCTGATCCTCCTGTCATTGTCGGTCAGAGTGTCACCGAGTAACCTCGTAAAATAACTAACTTTCTACGGATGTGGGTACGGTATATCTAATATATCAGCATATTAATTGTTAAAATTATGTATAATTTTTACGTAATCATTTAAAAAATTATAAATAAATATAACATATTTATTTTTAATTTTTATATAATTTTAAAAATTAATGTATCAATATATCAGTTATACCGTAATAACTTATTTTTTACTTTTGTTTGAACTTATTAAAAAAGGCTTCAAAATTTACAGGTTTCAAAAATAAAGACGTTATATTATTTAATATATATTAAATATTTAAACTCATAAATATTAAATTTAATTTATCATATTTCTTAAAAATTGTATAAATTAATATTACTTCAAACATTTCAAATGCATTTTTAGGAGACAAATGAGTCTATGTAAATGTATTATAATTTATACAAACTTACTCATATAAATTAATTTACTCGTACAAATTGATGTGTTATATTTTGATTAGATTTATAAATTTTAAATTTTAAATACATTAATTACTGAGCATTATATGATAATTATTTAATAATAACATATAGTTTTCTATGTATATATTTGTGTGATAGTTTGTAAGAGTAACAACACTCTTATATATACATATTTTTTTTTGAATTTGTACGTGTGAAAAAAAAATGGACTGCCTTTATTTTTAAAACATCAACAAGCTCCCCGAGTTTTCCAAAACCTTCGCAGAACCCTCGGATTGTAAAACTCAAGTTGTTAAGCTGCGTTCCGTGAAACTATTTGAAACAATGATATGTTTAATAGATAATAATTTTTATTGAGTTTTAGTGCCATTTTGTCATGTTGATAATGTGTTGTGGGCTCAGGGTAACAAAATAGTATATCAAGTATCTCTTTCCTTTAATTTTAAAATGGTTTGAATTGGTTTTGTTGGAGTTTAAGAGAAAATATAAGAACCAATCTAATTATATATATCAAACTTATAATACATTATGTTAATGTGAAAAAAAAAATTGCAGAAAATGAGTTCAGATATATGTGGAGCTAGATGGTTAATAATAATTTTTGGTGAGTTTCCTTAATTTTGTAATATATAGTATAGAACGGTGAATCATCTGCAAGATCGGAGATAAGTGATAACGATTGTCAGGATTACCACATTTTAACTAAAAATGTTTAAGTCGGTATCTGACTCCGTCTTACCCACGGCTTTAGCTATGGTGCATCGGTTGTACTGGTGTACTACTTTTCAAAATTTTTGTAAATTTTACGTAAAAGTTATAAATTCTTGTATAAAAATTGTAAATGTAAAAAAAAAGTAGTAAATGAAAAATTGTATAACTATTTTCAATTTTTTGTAAATTAGTGTAAAAGTTGTAAACCATTGTATAAAAGTTATAAATGTGAAAAATTATTCATTTACAACTTTTTTTTCACATTTACGATTTTTATACAAAAATTTATAATTTTTACACTAAATTGACATAAATTTTGAAAAGTAGTGCACTGATATACAGTAACATAACCCCCCACGCACTAGTGGACAGAAGTTTAACAATAAGTACAATAATAAATAGCCAACAGAAAACGAGAATACATTTGGGCTTGAGAGAACAACTTAATCCATATATATATCCAATATTCAATTGCCACATGTCTCTCCACTGGGCTGCCAATTCATCTTCTGGCCTTGCATGGATAGAAACACTCATGTTCTAGATTACAGTCTCTTACCGGACGGCTGTCACTGTAGACAAACATGTTTTTGTAGTCAATGGACTTTGGTAAATTCAACCAGCCGGAGAACCAAGCCAATTTTTGTGTGTAAAGAATATCCAATTTATCAACAAGAGACATGGCCTGCTCTTCACGTTGTACAACGAAGTCATATATATTTCTCCAATTTGTTGGCAGGAGCCAGGCGGAGAGTTAAACGTTGGAAACAAAAAAATTAAAATGTGGCATTTGTTTGTCCACTGAATGCTTGATACATAATTCGCAAAGAGCTAGCCAACACTGCTACATGTGTATCAGTATCAGCCTACTTATGTATATAAAGAGAGGAAGATGTGCGACCAAAAAGCAATGAGTTGAAAGTACTGTATTGTAGCAGGCTAGCAGCCATGGCGCCCATTAGCAGTTTGCTCATCTTCATTGCTTTCTTCAGCCTCCAAGTTCACATCATTTGTAGTGTTACCGACACTGGAGATGGTAATTTTTCTAATCTTATTAAGTACATAGAATATGGTGCAACTTGTGCTTGTGTTCAATCTGCATGAATCCGTTGGTGTTGGAAAGTTAATTGTCACTGCTAATTAGCATTAATGTGTTTCTATGAACAATAATGCATTGAAATGCACTAAGCTGTGGAAGAGGGAGCTACCCATTCAATTCATATGTCGTACTCTTATGTGATTATTTATTTTATGTACAAAATGGAGTATTTTGGATGTAAAACTCAATATAGGAAAGCTGTATAGGAAGTCATAGATGAATTTGTTATGATATGTTAAGATATAATTTTAATATATAAGCTTGAGTTATATACCTAAACACTAGAACAATTGGTAAGCATACACTAGTGGCAGTTTGATATTAGGACCTTCCACTCAAAATATAGAATCTTTTGTTTTGGTACCACCTTAAGTTACTATTTGATCAAAAAACCCAAGTTTCTCATATTAAGGCCAAAATTAGTACCAAGTCCTTTGCCAAATTATATAGACATTATGAAAACTTACTGGAGCCTGGAGAAGTACTGATGTCATGGTAGTATTATAATAGAATGTATTTTGCAATAGAGTGCTGGTGGTTATGGTGGTATTGTGGATAAAAATGAAAATATTCTTAAAAATTACAATAGAATTGTAGGTTTTGAAAATCCAAGAATTCAAACAAGAAGTTAAATCAAATGAAGACATTGCAAATTTACATGGCCTGTTCTTGAGATCTTTGAGACTATCCAATCTACTGACTGAAGATCATATGATGGTGGTGCTGCTGCGGTTCTCCAATCTTTAAGGGATTCATGGCAAAATGCGCCAAAAAGCTCGGGAAACCCCAGATCAAGCTTGTCTAACCTGGGAAGGAGTTACCTGTGACGATTCAAGGGTGACTGCATTGTAGTTTTATTCTATATTTCAGGACCCTGATTATTTCCAGATTTCTGACTTAAAAATCTTTGGTTCAATGTTATCGTTCAAGCTCATCCATCACTCACACAACATCATGTTTTCAGGGGATTATCAACCATGGGCCTCGCAGGGCAACTAAGTGGAGACATTGGAGGCTTTCCGAGCCGAGATCCTTGTCAGTTCCTTCCTCTTATTTTCTTGGAAAAGTCAAATAGATATGCTGAGTTTATCAGATTGCAGTTGGAGTCACCCACAAAAACTTGGCTGTGTTGAATTTACAATACCATATCGTGAAGGGGCATGTTCTTTTTTGTTGATTGTAGCTATGAACTGACTTTACTGCAGGGATCTGTCATTCAATGATGGCCTCACAGGTTCCCTCTCTCCGCGGATAGGAGATCTCAAGAAGCTGAATATCCTGTAAGATCCTCTCAGCCTGTGTGCTTCCTCTTAATCCAAGCTTTATACAGCACTAGCTACTGCCTTTTTTTTTGGGTATGCTTTGACGCAATATGTTTGTATTTGTTTTCTATCTCTCAGGATCCTGGCTGGCTGCAGTTTCACTGTTAGCATTCCTGATGAAATAGGCAATGTGGGAGAGCTATCTTTCTTGTAAGAATTTCTATAGGAATAACCCCACCAACAAGTCAATATAGAAGAATTTTCTTCACTTTCTTTACCGAGAGCTACTCTCATTTTCAGGGCTCAGAACTCAAACAACTTCACTCGTAGAATACCTCCTTCTTTAGGCCAACTCTGCAGTCTCTACTGCCTGGACCTGGCAGACAATCATTTGAAAGGATCTATCCTGGTTTCAACACCAACCTCCTCGGGATTGGATCTCCTAAAAAATGCTAAGCCCTTGTGAGTATTTTCCGTTTAACGAGCTAATCTTATGCTACCATGGACAAACAATGACTTCATGTTTATAAATTTGCAGCCGTTTGAATGAGAATCAGCTTTCAGGAACCATTTCCAAAAAACTTTTCAGCTCTAACATGGCACTGAAACATATGTAAATTAATATTATCCACACATCATTTAGTCTTTAATACTTCATCTTCTAATTGCTTTCAATTCTACATTGTCAGTTTATTTGATGGAAATCAACTTACTGGCAATATACCAACGACATTAGGACTTGTTAACACTCTTGAAGTTCTGTGAATAAAACTTACCTCGAATTCATCCTTCTATTTTCTTTTCCCACTATTGTCATCACAAATTCGTTTAACCGAACATTTTTTCCATCTGCAACAGTCGGCTTGATAGGAATGCTTTGACAGGAGAGGTCCCATCCACCCTCAATAACCTTACAAATCTCAATGAACTGTAAGTATTTGTTTTATAAGCAGATATCTGCCGTGTTTTGATGTGAGAGTTTGATCATTTAAACAAGTTTAACCTTCACGATACAATGTTGTTTTTCAGGAATTTAGCACACAACAAACTAACAGGACCTTTTCCAGACTTGGGTCAACTGGATTATCTAAATTATGTGTGAGTTATAGACTCAGGATTTCCCAATTTCAGTCAAGTTTGTCAATGAAATTTTCATTTTTCATGGAGAAGAACTCTGATCACTGTCTTACCCTTGCAGAGATCTTAGCAACAATTCGTTTGATCCATCAGATGCTCCACTTTGGTTCTCAAACTTGCAGTCACTCACAACCTTGCAAGTATCTTCCTTGGATAACAGTTAACAGGCTGAAGACTACCCTCCTCCGAAAGTATTTGGGGTTCTGATTCGGGAGCTCTATATTGCATTTGGTGTCCAGGATTGCAAAATATGGATCACTTCATGGGGGCGTTCCAGAAAACTCTTCAGCTTGCCACAGATCCAGCAAGTGTAAGCTTTTAGTAATAATATAGATAACCAGGGAAGTAGAATTTATAAATCTTAATTTGGTTATTTATCTCTTTTACAGGAACCTGAAGAACAATGCTTTCAGTGGCACATTGAACTTAGGAGCCAGCCTTGGTCCACAGTTGCAACTTGTTGATTTGGAAAGCAACAAAATATCTGCATTAACTCTTGCCAAGGGAATCAAAATTATATACTAATATGAGACATTTTATCGGCCCTTTTAAGGATGTCATTAATTGTAATGCATGTTTTCCACTTTGCCATAATTTTTACATGTCAAAAATGTTTTTTGCTTGATCTGCAGACTCGTAGGAAACCCGTTATGCAAAGAAACTTCGACTACAACATACTGCCAGGTTCAGCAACAAAGCTATATTCTACCAGCCTGGCTAAATGTGGAGGCAAATTGTGTCCCTCTGATCAGAAGCTCAGCCCTCAGGATTTTGAATGTGCCTATCCAGACGAAGGGACAATGTATTTCAGAGCACCCTTATTTGGTGAATTGTCCAGTGTCAACTTGTTTCGTGAACTAGAGATGAGCCTGTGGGTGAAACTGGACCTGCACCCTGGATCAGTTTTTCTTCAGAATCCTTTCTTCAATGCTAATGACTATCTTCAGGTTGAGCTGGCATTGTTTCCATCTTCTGGAAAATATTTTAACAGGTCAGAAGTTGAGAGGATTGAATCTGAAGTGAGCAATCAAACCTACAAGCCTCCTAAGGAATTTGGTCCCTACTTTTTCGTCGCTACTTCTTATTTTTTACCAAGTAATGAAGGTAATAACTTTACATATGTCTGGTGTGCTATACTGTATAGTATAGTGTTATACTGTACTGAGTTCCCTTGCATTGTATAATATAAAAAAATTAAAATTATATGGTGTTTGATATATTTATGTATTATATTAATTTAGAGTAAATATATTTAAATTAGTTTTATTTTTCTTTTTTGAAAATAATAATATTTGAATTTTGTCTATAAACTTAAATTAGATTTAATTTTTTTTTAAATTTATTGTCGGATGTTGCTGGAATAGTGCCGGCCGCTGGCGAATACCACCAGCAAGTCTTTTGACACCGCCAACGCAAGAAAACTCATTGGAGGCTGATCTACAACATTCCTTAGGTCCTATCGTGTGAAAATGTAGATTTTGGTCAAAAAAGGCCGGGGAAATTCTGGTGGTGAAACCTATGTCAAATGTTGCAGCTAAACGATGAGTTTTCGCCAGAAATTTTTTCACCATGCAGTATATCAGATTGTTTTGATTATTTTGGTGTAAAATACATCACCGGGTTTTGCCGGAAAAAATTTTTGGCAATGGCACCAGCCATTGTTTAGTAACGCTTCGACGAACACCTCTGATAAAAGTTTTTGTATTTTATAAAAATATTAAAATTATAAATGTATTAAATAATTTTTATAAATATTTAATAGTAATATAATAGTAATTAATTATATAATTAATTATTTTTTTAAATTAATGTTATGCAATGTATTACTAATGTCGTGTATTAACTTTATATAACTTAATACAATAGGTATGCATCTAAAAGTTATTTTTTGTACAAATTTATAGTGCGTTAAATTATAACTAAACACATGTGTTACACTATTTCATACATTATAGTAAAATTATATTGTACAATATCGCGTACCAAATATGACTTTAAATCCCATATTTTAATCAATGTGAAGTCACTACTATATCATGGAAGGATGAATTGAGTGACAAATGATAACTATCTTTCAAAATCGGATCATAATACAGTACAATTATTGTACAATACAACTATTTGTAAAATTTTTATAAATTTAGTGTAAAAGTTGTAAATCTTTGTATAAAAATCGTAAATATGAAAAAAAAAGTTGTAAATTAATAATTTTTCACATTTACGACTTTTATACAATGATTTACAACTTTTACACTAATTTACAAAATATTAAAAATAGTTATACAATTTTTATTTATATTTTTTTATATTTATGATTTTTATATAAAAATTTATAAATTTTATACTAAATTTATAAGAATTTTAAAAAGTTGAAAATCATATGGAGGGAACTTTTGACTGATGTAGGGATGGGGTGTCTTAATTCTAGGCGGACAGCCAAGAAAAATATTGATCCTCAAATCTATATGAGACCAACCATCACTTATCTTTTTTTCTTTTGGTATCCCAAACCTGTTCCATTAGGCCACGTGTGGAAGCGGGACAAAGAGCAAGACTAGACTATTTGTTTTTTTTTTTTTTTTTTAAATCTGTCCCAAGCCCTCTGTTTGGTTCACTTTTGAAGGGAAATAGGCCAGGATAAAATTTGGTCCCTGGCCCCCTGTCAATCTCAATTTTACGGGACTCAAAGAGACCCACGGTGGAGGTGGGTTTTTTTAGTCCCATAAAATTGGGATAACCTCCCTTTTTTTATTTTTTCTTTTCAAATAAATATTAAATATTATTCAATAAATATTAAAATAAAATAAATAGTTATATAATCATATTATTAATAATTATATTAAATCATTTATATTTGAAAATAATATTATTTTTATGATTAAAATTATAACAAATAGTTATATAGTATAAAAATTGCTCAGATTAAAATTACTTGTCAGAATTTCCAGCCCATTCCTTTAAAGCCGAACTAACCTCTATAACTTTATTTTACTTTACCCATTCGATATTGATCTCAAGATGCAAAGGCATCTTTATACCGTGTCCTTAAGAAAAGCACGCTTTTGGATGACTCTTGAAAACCATGAAGCTATTTAGTGTTTACTCTGAAGGCTAGATGTAACCACCAAATCAGAAGCCCAGTGCACATGCTTCACATAATAAAAAATAAAGCTTGCATATGATAGCTTGCATGTCCCATTCAGGTCTGATTGCATTACCTTGGAAAGTCTGCTCGGTAACTTTATAACATCCTACAAAACTTCAGAGCCCATACTTTTTTACTCTGAATGCGTGTAAGCATATTTAATTACTTCTCATTTTCCTTTCCAGAATATCGGTGCTATTTCATAACCTCGTTGACTTTGATGAGCAAAAACTTTTTTTAACTCGTTACTTCCTACAACAACGTCGATGAAGACCAAATATATTTCCAAACTTGTATATTCATTCCTAACTCAGAAATAATTCATTGTTTCACCCTTGCATCGGAAGTTTTGATTTTTCTGCAATCTTCAATCTGAATCTTTCTTTTTTTTTTTTAAAAGTTTGTTAATAGTTTCGCTATTAACCAAAAATTTTCATTTTAAGCTTCATCCTATTCAACATAAGCTTGGTAGGATCCTGCTTTAAAGATCTTTATTCATACTCCACAAAAGAGATATCAGATGTAGATATATTCGCATATATTGATTTCGTAGGATTAAATGAAGCATTTATCCTACTCAAAATATTATTTTAATAGGTTTTAACCTACTCAGAATTTTTAATTAGCAAGATTAAAAAAAATCATTTATCTTGCTCAATATTTCATATCATTCATATAGAATTTAACAAAATACATTTATCTATTCTACTCTGAAATTTAATATGCATTCAGTAGAACTAAACTTAATTTTTGCTCTACTCAGTAATTCTGCATTCAGTAGAATTAAACTGAAATTATTATTCTACCCGTTATGTTATCTTAAGCGAGTTCTACGCTCTATATACTATTTCACAAGGTGATTATGTTGCATATAATATGCAAATTTATTCTGTGGATATAACATTATATCCTTTACTATTTCACCACTCTCGTTAGGTCCCTGCATCCATACAAGGCCATACTAAGGGCCTTTTATTTATCCCAATCCCATGTTTTTATAAGGTAGTCTTGCTGTTAGCAAGACTCATTGTATATGCATATGTCATACAGAACAATTCTCATATTGTCTCACAAAATAAAAACAAGCCTTTATGTGAGGATTTTTTATTAATGAATGATAAGCAAATTTCAACATCCTAGCAAATATCATATCTAGAAATTTATTCATTGGATCGTTAAATCATGCATAAGAAAATGAATATCAGAAATAAGAACCTACTGATAATATTTTCGAAGCATGTCTGCATTCCATGGTCGCTTTATTGTTGCTCCATCCAAGCAAGCCAACTTGTAAGTACTTGGTCGGAGTACAAGAGTTTTTTGGTATGGTCCCTCCCAGTTCGGACCAAATGACCCTTCTCCGGGTTCTTTGGTGTTTAGAATAACTTTTCTTAGCACCAGATCACCAACTCGAAATTTTCGTGCTCGAACATTTTGGTTATAATACCTAGCAAGTTTTTGCTGGTATGATGCCATTCTGATTCTAGCCTCGTCTCTTTTTTCATCAATTAAGTCTAAGCATAGACTCATTTGATTCGAGTTCATATTTTCATCAAAATGTTGTGTTCGATAGGATGAAATTCCTATCTCAGCAGGTATCACAGCTTCTACTCTGAAAGCTAAAGAGAAAGGAGATTCAAGTGTTGCTATTCTAGGAGTTGTTCGGTATGCCCAGAGGACCTGTGGCATCTCTTCCACCTATAGACCTTTTTCTTCTCAAGTTTAGTCTTCAATATATGCTTGATAGCCTTATTTGCAACTTCAACCTGCCCATTTGCCTGTGGATGAGCTGGCGATGCAAATAGATGATCAATCTTTAACTCTGAGCAAAACCTTTTAAACCTCTCATTGTCAAACTATCTTCCATTATCTGTTATGATCACATGTGGAATCCCGAAACGACAAACTATATTCTTCCATATCTGTCGTTTTTTGTTCCGTAATCTTCACTAGAGGCTCTGCCTCCACCCATTTAGTAAAGTAATCCACCGCAACAATTGCGTATCGAGCTTGTGCCCTCCCTAGTGGTAATGGTCCTATTAAGTCAACCCCCCATTGGGCAAATGGCCACAGGCTTGATATTGAAGTTAATTTTTCTGGTGGCTGCCTTGGAATATCTGAAAATCTCTGACATTTATCGCATTTTTTCACCATCTCTTTTGCATCTTTCTGCATTGTTAGCCAATAATACCCTTGCCTGAGAGCTTTATACGCCAGCATACGTGCTCCAGAATGGTTACCACAAATCCCTTCATAAATTTCTCTAAGGACATAATCTGCTTTCTCTGGACCTAGACATCTTTGTAGTGGGAAAGAGTATCCTCTTTGAAATAAAACACCATCAACTAGAGTATACCTTCCCGCTTGATATCTTATCTTCTTAGCTACATTCTTTTCTTCAGGAAGAAGTCCACTTGACAAATATTCCACAATCGGACTCATCCAACTAGCCGATTGTTCAATATTCATTATTTCTTCTACTCGGTCAATGCTTGGCAGATTCAACTCTTCAATTGGGATTCTTCTCGGAATTTTTTGCTCAAGGTCAAAAGCAAGTTTAGACAAGGCGTCGGCTCGAACATTTTCACTTTAAGGTATTTGTTCCACTCGTACATCAGCAAATCGACTAAGTAGCTCGCGGACCTTCTTAAGATATGCTTGCATATTCCCCTCTTTTGTTTGATATTCTGAATTGACTTGGCTTACGATTAACTGAGAGTCACTTCGAACTATTAACTTTTTAGCCGTCAATTCCAAGGCAAGTCTCAAACCAGCGATGAGTGCTTCATATTCAGCCTCATTATTTGAAGCTTTGAAGTTGAATCACAAAGCATATTCTAATTCTTCACCTTTTAGGCTAATCAAAATCACTCATGCTCCACTTCTTTGATTATTGGAAGATTCATCTATGAACAGTTCCCAACAATTTTGTCCATTTTGATAAGCATAACTATCGCCATCTTCCTCTTCTACCTCTCTCGAGTCTTGGTCTGATTCGGAAGGAGTAAATTCCGTAACAAAATCAGCTATCGCTTGAGCTTTAATCGAAGGACGAGGTTTAAACTTCACATCGAATTCACTGAGTTCTATTGACCACTTGATCAATCGCCTGACATGTCTGGCTTTTGCAATACTTGTTTCAGAGGCTGGTCAGTAAGTACAATGATCGTGTGTGCTTGAAAATATGGTCGTAACTTCCTCGAAGAAACCACTAAAGCCAAAGCAAATTTCTCTAACTTTGACTACCTGGTCTATGCATCAGTCAGAGCCTTGCTTGTGTAATAAATTGGCTTCTGAACATTCTGGTTTTCTCTAATCAGCACCGAACTGACCGTTATCGATGACATTGCAAGGTATAAATACAAAACCTCTACCTCTATTGGTTTTCATAAAAGAGGAGGCTTTGTTAGATATTCCTTCAGCTTCTGAAATGCTTCCTCACACTCTGTCGTCCATGTCATTCCTCTCCCTTTTTTCATTGCTTTAAAAAAGGGCTGACACTTATCAGTTGCTCTCGATATGAATCTGTTCAAAGCTGCAATTCGTCCAGTCAGGCTCTGTACATCCTTTAAGTTTTGTGACGATCGCATGTTCATAATTGCTTCAATTTTCTTAGGATTTACTTCTATCCCAAGCTAGTTTACCAAAAAGCCAAGAAACCTCCCTGAGCTAACCCCGAAAGCGCATTTCTCTAGGTTCAACTTCATTTGATATTGTTGGAGAATTTGGAAAGTTTCACGAAGATGCATTATATGGTCACCAGCCTTTATAGACTTGGTCAACATGTCGTCTATATATACCTCCATAATGTTACCGAGCAATCCAGAAAAAAGCTTATTAACAAGCCATTGGTAAGTTGCTCCTGCATTCTTGAGGCCAAATGGCATAACCCTAAAACAATGTAAACCCTTATCCGTCATAAATGATGTTTTCTCTTCATCTAGAGGATTCATCAGAATCTGATTATAGACTAAAAACGCATCCATAAAACTGAGTAACTCGTGACCAGCTGTCGCATCTACCAATTGATCTATCATTGGCAAAGGAAAGCTGTCTTTAGGACACGCTTTATTTAGATCAGTAAAATCAACACACATACGCCATTTTTTATTCGCTTTTTTCACGAGCACAACATTTGCTACCCATTCTAGATATTGAGCCTCCCTAATGAATTCTGCTCGAAGAAGTTTATCTACCTCTTGGCTCATTGCTCGGTATTTTTCTTCACTGAACTGTCTCCTTTTCTATTTTATCGGTTTATAGCTTAGGTCTACAGATAGGTGATGAGATATAACTCTTGGGTCTATTCTAGGCATGTCCTGGTGAGTCCAAGCAAATACATATGAATACTCCCTTAAAAAATCAGAAAGTTGACCACGCATTTCGATACTCAACTTAGCTCCTACCCAAACGATTTTACCTGAATCCTTGTCTGAGATACTGATCGGAATCAGCTTCTCCATTGGCTCACTGTTTTTCTCCCCATCTGATTCTCTAGGATCCATAATATTTTCTGAACTAGAACTTCCCTTCTTAATCATCTCTTCTGAGTGGGTACTTTCTAGCCCAAATACCCTATTCGGCTCGAAACTTTCTTTTACTGAAATGGCATAGCAACTCCTCGCAGATTGCTGATCACCTTTCATGATACCTATTTTATCCTCAATTGAAAATTTTAGCATCTGATGATACACAGACACTATTGCTTTTATTGCCAGAAGAAAAGGCCTTCCTAAAATGATATTATATGAAGTGGGGTTATCTACAATAACGAAATTGATCATCAATACCTGTTGATATGGCTTGACTCCGATCTTTACTGGTAACTTTACCGAGCCCAACGAAAAAATTCTTTCCCCTATAAATCCAAATAACAGGGTTTTCACCGGCTCTAGTGTTAACCCAGTAAGGTTTAGTCGATCTAAAGCGTCTTTAAACAACACATCCACGGAACTTCCTGTGTCTACTAGAACTCTAGCAACATTCTTGCTTGCCACTTTCAATGTGATTACTAACGGGTCATCATGTGGGTGAAGCACTCATATTGCATCACTATTTGTAAATGTTATGGTTACCTCAGTTGTTCTTAGTCGCTTTTGGAAAAGAGATTCACCTTTTATGTCCAAACATTCCTTTCCTGCTACTATATTCCTTGCATATTTTTTTCGTGCCCGATTTGAGTCTCCAAACAAAGTTGGACCTCTAGAGATGGTTCTGACGTAATCACTTTTAGGAGATTTTTGCTCAATAGGCTTATCTTCTCCCTGTGATTTGTCGTTATCTTTCTGAGCTTCCTTGACCTGAGCAACAAACTCTTTCAGCTTGCCTTGACGAATCAATGCTTCAATTTGATTTCTCAAGTTGTAACAATCAGTGGTATTATGGCCGAAATCTTCATGGAAATCACAGTACTTCCTTTGTTTCTTTTCTCTAGATTTCCTCTAATTGGGGAGGCTTTTTGTACAAATTTTGTTCACGCATCGCAGCAAGTATTTGTTCTCTGCTTGTTGTCAAGGGTGTTAAGGTTGTATAACGTGAAGAAGTTTTCTCATTGTTTCTTTGTCTATTCCGCTCAGAATTTGTGTCGAGGTTTGTCGACTTGGACCTTTTGCTATTTTGCCCTTCTCCTCTATAATCTTCTTTCTTCCTGCGTTTGTTGGTCATACCGAGGGTCTCTCTTTTTGCTTGAAAAAGTTCTTCAGCTTCAGCTACCTTTAATGCGCACTCTTAAGCCTCAGAGTATGATCTCGGTTTATTTTCCCGAAAAGAAAACCAAAGCCTGCTCGAGCGTATGTTACGAGTGATTCCATCTAACGCATATCAATCTTCGAAAGCTCCAAGCTGCATCACATCATTATGAAACCTATTGACAAAGTGTCGAAGAGACTCACCTTCTTCTTGATGAATTTCTAAAAGCGAGGAAACTTCCCTCTCAGGACTTTTTGCCCCTCGAAATTGGTTAGCAAACTCTCAGCACAGATGTGAGAAAGAATGGATACTCCTTGGTTGTAGCTTTCTGTACCATGCTTGAGCTGGACCTGCGAAGGTTAAGGGAAAAGTCTTACACTTCGCGTCATCCGAAACTCCTTGTACGTCCATTAGCTCTTTATATAGTTGAATATGAGCTAATAGATTGGATTGCCCAGTATATGGTGTTATTTGTGGCATGGCAAACCTCCTCGATAGTCCAGCTCGTTCTATTCTTCTAACAAACGGTGATTCTAACTCCTTCAAAGGGTCATAGCCTCTAGTCCGAGTGCTTTTTGAATTACGAAAGTCGTCAATTTATTCCTCCAGATATCGAATCCTGACTTGCCATTGATCTCCTTGGTCAAAATCTTTTTTATCAGATCTCCTTGGTCAAAATCTTTTTTATCATCCCTTCGTTCAGATCATCTCCGCGCGTCAAGTGAATGCCTCAGATCACTTCTATCAAGTGTTTCTCTTTGAGTACGAGTGCTCCCTGATAGACTCTCCATGATCGATCTTGTATTTTTATTTGTTAATGAGTCTCTTCTGGACTCATCCTGACGTCTACTGTGAGAATCAGCAGTATTGTCATCTTCTTGCTCCTTTCTTTTCTCATGATTGGACTGATCTTGATAGCTTCGGTGATCATGAACATGTTTCGTCTCTTTAGTTTTATTCATCTGATCCATCATTTCCTTTATTTTATCATGCATCTCACGATTCTGTAGGGTCAGATCTCTAATCTCCGCATTAGCACTAGGAGCCTTTGAATTTTTGGCCCCAGCGTTTGCTTTCGTCATTCTTCCTCGTGGTTTCTTTCCCTTTGCGATTTCTCGCAAAGTTTCACCAGTGTTTCTCATATCTCGAGTTTCTGAAACTGTTACCATATGAACTTCAGCCAGATTTGTAGTCATGACTTTTTATATGGTACAATCATTGTAGCATACAACCATTTGTAAAATTTTTATAAATTTAGTGTAAAAGTTGTAAATCTTTGTATAAAAATCGTAAATGTGAAAAAAAAGTTGTAAAATAAAAGTCGTAAATGTGAAAAATTACTCATTTACAACTTTTTTTTTCACATTTACGATTTTTATACAAAGATTTACAACTTTTACACTAATTTACAAAAAATTGAAAATAATTATACAATTTTTATTTTTTTATTTTTTTATATTTACAATTTTTATATAAGAATTTATAACTTTTATACTAAATTTATAAAAATTTTGAAAATTTGAAAATCATATGGAGGGAACTTTTGATTGATGTAGGGATGGGGTCTCTTAATTCTAGGCGGACAGTCAAGAAAGAGATTGATCCTCAAATCTATATGAGACCAACCATCACTTATCTTTTTTTCTTTTGGTATCCCAAACCTGTTCCATTAGGCCACGTGTGGAAGCGGGACAAAGAGCAAGACTAGACTATTTGTTTTTTTTTTTATAAAAAAAATCTGTCCCAAGCCCTCTGTTTGGTTCACTTTTGAAGGGAAATAGGCCAGGATAAAATTTGGTCCCTAGCCTCCTGTCAGTCTCAATTTTACGGAACTCAAGAGACCCATGGTGGAGGTGGGTTTTTTTAGTCCCATAAAATTGGGACAACCTCCCTTTTTTTATTTTTTCTTTTCAAATAAATATTAAATATTATTAAATAAATATTAAAATAAAATAAATAGTTATATAATCATATTATTAATAATTATATTAAATCATTTATATTTGAAAATAATATTATTTTTATGATTAAAATTAATACAAATAGTAATATAATAGTAAATAAATAACCAAAATGTTATTATATAAATTTTAAAATAGAATATATAATATTATAATGTTAATAAATATTTAAAATTATTTTGTATTAAACATTGATATTATTTTCATGACTAAAATTAATATAAATAATAAAAAATGAAATAAATAACTACAATATTGTTAAATAGATATCTAAATACAATAAAAATTTCTATTATCATACTATTAATACTTTACTTAAATAATTTATATTTAATATAATTTTATTTTAAACAATTACTATACAATTATAATTTAATGGAATTATAATATTATAAATATAATATGATAAAAATAAATATATAATATTATTAAATAAAAATTAATATAATATTATAAAATATTTTATAAATAATTAAATTAATTTTTCTTCAAATTAATTTTGAATAAAAATCAAACAAATATATGTTTTAAAATTAATTTCTTAAAAATTATCATATAATAACATAGTCCAGTCCCATATTGTACGAAACATAAGACAGTACTATACATAGTATAGTCCTATATTACACCAAGAGTAATGCTACTCTTACAAACTACTTATACAAACTCATCTATACAAACTGACGTGGCATAATGTTATTTGATAAATAAATGCAGTGATTTGATAAATATATATATTAATAATAAATGACATTAATTAACATGAGTGATGTGGCGATCATATAAAGATGCCACATCAGTTTGTATATGTGAGTTTGTATAAGTAATTTGTATGAGTAGCATTACTCATTACACCAAACATAAGACAATACTATATATAGTCCAGTCATAAATTCTAGTTCCAGTCCACGTCCTAATCATAGTCTAGTCCAGTCTCAACTTCCAAATGCAACCTTAGAGTTTGGTATCCTTGGGTCATTGGGTCTAAATGATACTTTTATTAATTTAAAACGGTTTAGGTTAAATACGGATCTACTTATATCCAAACCGGGACAAATGAAAAATATTATGATCCAGACTCATTATAAACTAAAATTTGTATCCTAAATCTGTTCTATTAAGGTTTGGTGTCACAAATTCATGGTCCCCATTGCTATCCAAGACTTGTGATATGACTGAGAACAATAGGGGAGTGTTATCTTGAATATTTCTTTCCAGATGAACAATTATAGAATAAATTTTGGAAACGTAAGTGGCATACAATCATTTATGAAATTTTGAAGACAAAATTTATTTTTTGGCATGGTATTTGTAACATCTGTTTATTTAAAAAAAAAAAAGGTCTTTATGAATTCATACTTAATTTAGTCAATTAAAAAATTAGGGCAAATTTAACTTAGAAAATTTATACTTTTGATTAACGATATTAATTGGATTAATCATTTGATGTTATGTAGCATTCCAATCTAATATTAATTTGCTACTTGTCAGATTTGGGGTGTTTTATTTGCGGTTTTCGAATGCTATTAGACTGAAAATTAAAATTACAACATATACATATGGGGCAATTGGAAATTTTCTACCACACTTTTTGATTTCTGCCTAACATACACAAAGCGAAAATCTTTTTTTTTTAATAATAATAATTGGAAACTGCTTGGCTTCTCAATTCTTATGACTAATATTGATGATTAATATTAGAGAACAAAGTAATTTGTCTAAATATTTGATACTCTAGATTTTGTTTTAAAAGATGGTGGATACTATTTAAAAAATAAATAAAAACAAAACAAAGATGTGAACTTTCACGGTCGGTAAATGGACTAGTGATGTTTCGAAATTATTTAATGAAATGGATCAGTGAGTATTTCGAAATTATATAATGTCATGTGAGGTTTTGCTAAATCACAAAAAGGTACATGTTATTAACCCTGTATAAAATATAATAACAACACGAAGAGTATTCTCTACTTTACAAGAAAACATGTTAGAGAGGATGCCATTTTCCCTTAAAAACTGTAAGTTTTGGAAGTATGCAGTTATAAATAATATAACAGTAAACTATAAAGTAAATCGACACATGAGAATTTTACGTGGTTCGCTTATAAACCTACATCTACGGGCAGCTTTAGAGCTGCCACTACAAGAAAAATGACAATAGATGATAGGAAAAAACAGTCATAAACAGGAGTGGATGACAGAGAATTTATCAGTCATCTATATCACTGTCACTCATTCACGATAGAAAAAAATCCGTCATAACCTTTATGATAGTTTTTACAAGTCATCCGTTTGTCACACTAAGAAATTAATTTTTTAATCAATTTCATGAATATTTTTGGTCGAAAAAGTGACTTTTTTTTCAATTTGAATTTTTTAGCGGTAAAATTGATTTTTTTTGGATTTCAATTTAATTTTGGCGGCAAAATTAGTATTTGATTTTAGTACAGAAATTAGTATTAGATTAATTTTTTGCAGGTAAATTAATTGTTTGTTACAGAATTTATGATTCATATTTTCTATCACAATATTTAGTTTTAGTTTTGTAAAATTATGATTTTTTAATTTAATTTACGCATTCTTGTATTTGAAATTCATTTACAAATTCAATATGAACTAAAAATTAAAGTGCACATCTGATTAAGTCCAAAAATACTTTATATTAATAACATCTGAATATCCCATAGATCAGTTACATAATTACCAATTCATAAGTTAAACCATATGAATAGCTATCAATAACAAACTGTGATTCTAATTCAAATTCAAAAGCAACGGCAAATGATAGCCAACCTAATCAAATTTGAAGTTCACAGGACAAATTCCAGCTACCAAGAGCAAATCTTTTAGATTTGACTAGCTAAGTCATTGGAGCTCCTCCCATATCCTCAGCAAAATCTCTAGAAGAACTCTTTCCATTCCCAGCAAAAACTCAATCTATGCAACACCAATGAATATACCCAACAATATCATTAAAATTTTGAGATATTTATGAAAATTAAAATTATATTCATTAATACAAAGTATACAACATATTCTAATAAAAATTATACAAATATACAAATCACAAAAAAATAATTCCACAAGGTCAATTTTGCTAGAATCATTAAAAAAAAAAAAACCCATAATTTGAGAGCAAACCTTTGCATTGCTATATAACCTCCTAGTACAAAAGCTCTAAGAAGGTTAAGAGCAACTGTACCTTGGGAGTAAGCTCTAATCATCTTATTAGGGTCTGGAACTCTGGATTTCTCATCAAAAGCATCACCATTAATGTTGTCTCCCTAATAACTTGGCAACTTCACTCCACTCTTCTCCTCAAATGGGTTTTGATCTTGGGTTTGTAAACTTTGCCGCCACTCTTCCCACCTGATAACATGAGCACATCACTAATGAACCAAACCAATCCACTCAGTAAGGCCTCAAATCCTCCTGAAACCTTAAGATATACCAACTTTCTACACGAAATTCAAGAAATAAAACACTTCCAGCTCCAAATTTTCACAAAAACAAATAGAAATTTAAGAATTGATTATTGGACCTTTGTCAAAGAATTAAGGACAAAAACAAGAAAAAAAAAACTGAGTACTCACAGCGAGAGGAAGTAATTCTTTAGCGAAAGCCAGAAGACATGGGTCATCAAGGAGGTTTAATTATAAAATCAGATCCTCACTTCCCAAGGAAACATGAAGAAAGATCTTTATTTGTGCCAACATGAAGAAGATGACCTACTAAGTCAACAATCCAGTCTCAGGGACTTTACCACCTCAAACTTTTTAGGCTTAAAACAAGTAATAGCTATCTCTAACATCAACTATTTTAAACAAATACAGATCAAACATTTAAGGGGAATTCTAAATATAAAGATCTAGAAACTCACGATTACAAATTCTGCCCCATTGGTGTAGTGCTCACAATAATGATCCAGAAACTCTAATTATGTTACAAAGAACCCAGCAACAAGGACTGTATGAGACATGGGTTATATTGCTTAGAACAAATTTGCCAAAAATAATTTTGATCAATAGTCTCCTGTGAACCAAAATTCTCAAACAACCCAAAGCAAATAATTTGCTCATATATGTATCACAGGTTTAGCTACGTTTCTGGAGAAGGTGTTAAAGCTTGAATACTTCAAATTTAAGAAATAACAATCTTAAGTTATGAACTATAAATAACTTTCGATTGTAAAGCTAGAACCAATCAATACATTATTCCAAACTCAGACCAAGTTGATAGAAGTTTAGAAACATTACCAATCATAATTGAATTTATCAATCTCTAAATTCAAGAAATTATTAACTATAGTCTTGCGATTTGGAACAGAGGTAAAAATCTCAAATACCAAAGATCCCCTAGCATCAGGCGTTGACCAAACCATCATCCAACAATCAATAAATTAATACAAACACTTGATTGAGTCAGACCAAACAAACAAATACGATGATCTTTAAAAGTAAAAAATCTAAAAAGGAATCCAAAGCCCACCATACCTAGAGTAGCATTGTAGGTGTTGTTGCTATTGAGGTCGTTAGAGTTGCAAAGAGGAAGAATGTTATCGTTCTCCTTCTCACGTCTTCGTATTTCAAGAAACAAAGGCAACTCTTCATCTCTTTCCTTCATCACGCTATCTTTCAATTCAAAATCAATATATCTATCAGATAAGAATTAAGCTCCAAGTGTTTGAGGTTTTACTTGAGAGATAACATAACAGCAAGCAAGAAACATCTAATAATCTTGCAAGTCCTCTGAACTGAGACATAAAACACCTAATCTTCACCCTGCTTGCATACAAACTTCTACCCTTCTTGCTCCCAATCCTTCGCCCTCTGCATAAACAAACACAAAAAAAAGTGAGTTTAGAAACAAAAATTGAAGCAAAAAAAGTGACGACCTTAGAGCAAGAGATAGAGAGAGACAAAGATCGAGAGTGACAACGAAAGTCAATGATTAAGTGTGAGAGGAAGAGATTGAAAAAGGAGAGAGGTGGAGCTAATAGATGAAAAAAACAACATAACAAAAGAACTCATCATATCATATTCAATTCATAATCAACTTCATATCATAGTCGAATCAAATACTAATTACTTTACTTTCGGACATCCAAAACAGAGCAATGTCGTTCTTGGATTTTTAACAAATAATCTACTCATCCAAAAGATCTTAGATTTTACAAAGACCTTGTATACATAAAAATATAAAATCTTGTGAAATTTCATAGCATTATGAATTCGGGAGCTAATCCAAACAATTTATGTTTTATGGTCCATCAGTTCTATCAAACAATTTCCAAAATTGACCTTTCTCTATTAAGAAATACATAACAATTCACCATTAATTCATAAAATCATAAAACCTTCCAGATTTAAACTAGAAACAAAGGCAAGAAAATCTGCAAAATTTCATAATTTTATGAGACTGCTAGGCATCTCAAATAGTTTTCCTAAAACTAACCTCTAGCAGGAAAACTGAAATTCAATATTACATAGTCAACTTCAAAAATTCATAACAAATCGAATACTTAACATTTTTTAGTCAAACCAATTTTCAACAAACTGTTAAAATGTCTATTTTAAAATTTAGAATCAAAATCAAAGTAAAATAACTACAGAGATTTTATAATCAAGAACAGAGATACTAAACTGAAAAATCAAGAATGAGTGAAGACAAGAGAAGAGAAGAGAAAAACCTGTTGAAGCTTCTCTTCTGATCAACATATAAAAGTTGTTGAATATTTCAATCTTTAGGGATTTTCCTTGATGGGTTTTTTTCCTAAAATATATCTTAGGGTTATTTTTGCATAGATTTAATCAAATCAAATCTTTAGTTGATGGGTTCTCACCTTCCTTTTGGTAAAACAATGGCTCCTACGGCAAAACCTCTTTTACCATTCTATCAAACGTTGATTGCAATCAAATTTCAATTGCTAAAGCATCCATGAACAAATCTGAGATGTAACACAAGCAATTTGGTCGACGAACCATACTAAGTTTTATAAAAACAAATACACATGAATATATCTCCTAGATTGAAAGCACTAAACTCTTCCTTGCAAGGCAGTAATACCATTAACATCAGCTCCAGATAATTACACCAAACCAATGTAACAAATTCAAATGAAAGACACTAAAATGCAACTCCAAATCTAATTCCAAAAAATTACTTGTATCTCAAATCAAAAAGGGGAAAACCCTAACCCCTCAATTTTTTTAAAAGAAAAAATCTCAAATCCTAACCCGAAAGCATGAAACATTCCTACAAAAAGCCAATATAACGCTAACGTTCAAAGATTAAGAGCATACCAAAAATAAAATCTACTATCGAAGGCTCGTAGAGTAATTTCCAAAGTTGCTTCAACATCTCCATGAACAATTGAAGAACAAAGTATTTGTAGAATGGTGAAAGAGCAAGAGCAAGGTGAGATCGAGAGCTGTTGTTCAAGGGTGAGAGAGAGCATGGTGAGATGGAGAGGCGTTCAACGATAAGAGAGGGGATGGTGAGATGGCGAGGAATGGAGATGGAACAAAGTCTTAAATGTGTTTATAATCACCCTAGACGACGTCGTTTAGGTGTTATTTGGAGCATTGTTTATTTTAATTTAATTTCGTAAATTAATTTTAAATTAAATCATAATAATCAATATATCTATATTAAACCATAAAATATATTATTTAAATAAAATATTTAATGTTGATAAATATTCAAATTTTCAAAATTCTAATACTATATAATTTTTAAAAATTCTAATTTAGTTAAATTTTTAAAATTAAAAAATTTTAAATCTAATATATCTATATTCAAAGTTCAAAAATATTTAAACTTTTGAAATTCTAATATCAGTTAAATTTTTATGTTAAATTTTTAATTCTAATATATCTATATTAATGTTTAAAAATATTTAAAAATTTAAAATTCCAATATTAGTTAAATTTTTAAAGTTAAAAAATTTTAATTTCAATAAAATAAAAAATAAATTATAAAAAATTACAATAAGACATTTCGCAACGTGCAGGTTGTGCACCTTGCTGAATCTGATAGTTTTAGCAACGTGCATTTTCTGCACGTTGCAAAATATAACTTTTTGCAATGTGCATTATATGCGTGTTGCTAAAAAAGAAATTTAGAAACTTTTCACAACACAAAAGAAATGCACATTGCGGAATGCATCATTCAGCAACATGCATAGGCGAGCATTGCGAAAAACGTGTTGTTGTATCCAACTTTTCTTGTAATGTAGGGTTCGTTCCCTATTTGGCATGTTAGACTATGATAATTATTGTTGTTTCTTGAATCACAAGAATATAATAGCTTGTGTACCTTGCTTCCCACTTGCTTCAGTAAACTGTACAGTGAGTTTAAAATTTTGTTCTATATTGTGCAGAGGGAAGCAACCTTGATTGGTGGACTTTTTCACTTGTTGGAAACAATGTGAAGGAAGGACTTGAAATCACATGCATTCTAGTTGACTGTTTACTACCTGAATATGTAATTTAGTTAGTTTGATTATTGCTGTATGATCAACTCCTAGTTTATATACCAAGTTTCAAGTTCAATACATTACAGAAAAAGACTATTATCAACAATAGATCCAAGGATTTGTCTTTTCTTGTTGGCTACCTCCATTCTTCCTCATAAATATTTTGTTAACAAAATAACCCAATTTTGTTCAAAATTGTTATTATTTGAGGTCCTGCTGTGTCTTTTTCCAACTTTATATACAACTTTGATTGATACAATGACTGCTATTATGGTTTCCATTCTAGTTCTACTACTGCCATTGTTGAAACTACAGAAATTGTCTGAGAACCCGTAGACAATAAATTCGCTGTCTTCATTGAAGCTAACATTGTTCTCAGTTTCTTCACTGGTGTGCTTTGCTTCTTGGAGCTTCCATATCCTTCTGGTAGGTTTCCATCTTATCTGCATTGTGTTATTTGATTTGTTTGAATAAAGAAATTAATGATATATAACTGAAGTTGAATGAATAATTGGTAGGTTCACATATATGAACCTTGTTATATCTGGTCTGTCTCAACAACCTTGTTTCGGTTGTTTTTTTGTAGCCTAGTCTAAAGTTTTGCTGCTATCTCTTGTTAATGAATCTTACACTGCAATGATGTTCAGTAATGAAATGTAATATCTTTTTTCTCTGGTCTTATATAATTCTCTATAACAAATGGCATGTGATTTAGATCACTATATAAGTTGAGCGTTTCTTTGAATAAAAAAGAAGCTTTGAAATGGCATGTGATTTAGATCACTATATAAGTTGAGCGTTTCAACCATCTGATGTATGTGCTCAAATCAAAGTTAGTCACAACATTGATCCCTCTATATTCAATTGCTGTAATATCATAAGCACGAGCAGCCTCTTCTTGAGTGCCTGTGATTCAATAGAGCACAAAAAATGATTATCCTTTCTGTTTACATTAATTCTTATCTATATATCAATATGTGATGATTTTTTTTTTGTAACTTATTGTAAGTGCCAAGGTATAGATATTTGTTTCCAAAAACTCTCCCTATTCTGGCTTCCCATCTCCCGTTGTCATGGTGCCTGCATGATTTGATTCCACCAAAGACATTTTTAGTGTTTGCTTTACATCAGAAAGTTTTAAACAGTTGCATGATCAAATTATTAAGAAAATTAATTACCCTACAACTTCTCTGTACTTGGATACACCTCTTGAGAAACCACTGCTCTTTCTGTGAAAAAGAAAACAATGATATAGTTAGAGAAACTAGCCCTAATGATGATAATCTGTGCATGACAATATTTTTATATTTTTTTACTAGAAACCACATATAGCGCGCGCCTTACCTTCTTAAAGAGGCCAAGTACTCCTCTTTTGTTACAGTTTGCATGATCTCAATTTCTTTCTCATAATCTGAGATATGTCAAAAGTATTGAATATGTTGATTAGGTGATTTTGTGTTTACTTACTTTCTAAATATAAGCTCAACTACAAGACCTTCATATTAATTAGTGATAAGTTTATATACCAAAAAATTGGTGAAAGTTGATGTGCCCCAATACTTGAGTGCAGCTAGATCATATGCTTGTATGGATGCAATGTTGTTAGTAAAGCACCCATTTTAGACGTGCTGTGTTAAGAACTCTTTGTCTATTGTGCCATGTTTTTGAAGGAATAGATTACCTGCTCTGTATGAACTGCAGAAGATGTTGAAATGAAGCTGTTTTGTTGGTTTTTGGCAATTGAGTTTATCATTCTGTTCTTGTTTTCTATCATTCTGTTTGAAGATCTAGTAATCGGCCTATCATTCTGTTCTTGTTGTCTTCAAATATTAATTTGGCTAGACCTAGTTTTCTTAAACCCCTTACTGGTTTACATTTAAAATATTTGACGTGTTAGGTGTGCAAGCGTATTTAGTTGGGTTGACGTTTGCATTGGCTGCATCCCATTACACTATACTAGTGGTGGCCACGCTGCTGGCATACGTAGCTACATCCAAGGTACTTCCAAAATGGGATGCAGATGCTGATAATTTCTTGAAAATGATAGTTTAATAGGATGTCATTCTCTTAGGTTAGACTAAGACTGAATCCAAATACCATAATGTGGCTGAACCGACGACAGTTCAAACTAGCACTGAAGAAATCACTTTACCATATTCACTAAGTAGTTCACTAACACTTAGTTTAAACTAACATTGAATTTAAATCAATTAACTAAGTAGTTCACTTTAAACTATATTCACGGTCGGTCATTTTCCTTTTTAGTTTTAATTGAATTAAGAAGAGAAACAAATAATGGCCAACACCTGAATGAAAAAGAAGGAATGAAACGCCTCACAGTCAGAGGCGATCGAATACCATGTTCACTAAGGTTTTAATTTCTTTTTCTTTATTTGATAGATAAAAGCATGAAGAAAAACAAAACTTGTTTATGAGGACTGAAACCGAAAAATTGTGCTTAGCAAAAGGTTGGAAGCTCTATGGCGGTTTAAAAACAGCCGCAACAAGCTGTGTTATATGCACATTCTATTTCGTCATTCGTTTTTACGTCGAACAAAGAAACCGCGGTAAATAACCTTTTACGGCTGGCAAGAACCGCCGTAAATACTTTTACTGTGCTTGTTTTTACGACGGTTGTGAACCGTCGTGTAAATGCTTTTATGGTGGTTCTTACCCGCCGTAAAAGTTCTTCCATGTTGTAGTGATAGGAAGTGATATAATTAACTCCTAGAGGAATTAGGACACAAATAAATATTCTCCTATTTTAACTAGGATACATTAAATAATGTCCTAATCTAAGTAGATATTTATTATAAATCAAATACTTCCTAAAATATATTTCTAGAAACAGTAAAGTAAGAAACAATACAATATTCTTGTTTTATCACAAGTTAGATAAAAATATCATGTGCATGGCACATGCATGTTGACACTAACAATCTCTCCCTTTTTGGCAAATTGTGATGAAAACACTATACTATTTCTGATCAGTGAAAAAAACAGAGACAAGTTAGTCATAACTAGCAATCATGATCTAGTAAACAATAATATCATGCTTAAGAAACTACCAACATAATACAGTTATAAATCACATAACAGACCAAAATCTAATTGTGTTTATCCTGCAAAACACCACAAAGTTTAGTAGACAAACATGTCAAACATCACTTCAACTAAATCATGATCAGAGCAGTCAAAGTAAACAAAAACATACATCAACTGAAATAAGCAGATAAAAACACATAACACAGTAAAGAAATAACACACAGCTGAAAATAGTTTAAATGCATAAACATGCTTTACTCCCCCTTACTCCTTAAATACTGCCCTGGAGGAGATCATCAATATATCAGACAGAATTATAAAAAAAAAATAACAGTTCAACAAAACAAAACAAAAAACATTATATTAGAAACTCCTTCTCCCCCTTGATTTCAGGACAAGTTTGCAAAACTAACGCAGTCGTGGAGACTTGTGAACATGTGGTGAAGAAGAACTGCCAGAGCGCTTCTTAATCCTGCTAGCCTTCATTTTGTACCGTTTGCCAGTAGTAGTTGGTGTAGGCTGCTCAGTTGGCACAGAAGCGAGTTGTGCTTCAGTTGTCTCTGAAGAAGTGGCAGTGACTTCAGCTACAACTTTGTGAATTTTCTTATCAAGCCGTTCAACACTAGTTTTTATTGTCTGTAACCCAATAGCATGTTGTTGAGAAGGTACTCAAGGACATTTTTGCAAGTGTAGATGGTAGTGTTATGTCTGGTGCAGTTGAGTCGGCTGTAGAAGAGGGTTCCTGAGTGTGTTCTTCCTTAGGATATGCTACAGGTGATATGGTTGTGGCTTCAGGAGGGGGTTACTATGTTGATGATGGAGAGTCATGATGCTCTACTTTAAGGACTAGAGAAACATGAGGTTCTTCCTCAGCAATTGGTGAATGTAATGTCATCTCGGGTTCTTCTTGTGGTGGTTCATCTGACAATGACTCATCCCTCAGTTCTAGAGCTGCTGATTCAATTTTCTTTTTCCTTTTGTGAGATGGTTTCTTCACCAATTCGATCTTCTTCTTTTCTTTCAATCCCTTTACAGTTGTCTTGAATTTTTTTCTTTTTCTTCTTCTCTACTGTTATGTCTATCTCAACAACAGTTTGTTCAGGGGGATATTCTGCAGGTATTGGCTTAGTTGCTTTAGGCAAAGGTGCATCAGTTTCTGGTGTGTGCTCTACAGATTTCTAAGGAACTACATTGTCAGTTTCCATGGGCTGTGGTTCTTCTGTAGTACCTATTTGTCCTGCAAGCTTGGCCTCCAAAACAAATTGTTTTGGTCTAATGTCTTTAAGATCCTACACAATATCAATCAAGACAGAATTTATCAAAGCAAGTTGTTCTTCTACATTGCTCATAGGATGTTTTTGGACTCTCCTGGGTTTTGGTTCTGGTCTAGGAAGATCAGTTTTATCATGTAAACGCTGAAGAAAACCTTTGGTGATTGATTTAGATAGAAGTTCAGTATGTTCTTTAGGACTTATATGTATGCCATTTTGTGCTAGAATTCCTTGAATTAAACAAGGAAAAATAAGTAAATGGTAATCAGACTTATATGGAGCAATCTGAATAATCATTCTATCAGCCAATAAACCAAAATTAATTGGTCTGTTGGTGCCCAAATAGATCAAAAACTTCACTCTATCTTCCTAGACTTGATTTTGGTGTGATGAGTGAAGCCAGTTAAATTGTGAAATTTTATGCATCACCCTATACTTCTTTTTTAGATATTGTTGGTCAATTCCATCCCTCGGTTTCCATTCTATGTCTCCGCTACCAGTCAACTCTTTAATCACTATAGCCATATCAAAATTCTCATCCAAAGAATGCAAACTACCTATTGGTATAGCAAAAAATGTGTTTATGACATTCGGTGAGAATTTCACAAACTTTCCTCTACAATACACTCTATGATAATGAAAGTTTTTCGGATAATCAATTGAAGTAGAGATATTGGCATAAAATTCCTAAATTAATGACTTCACAGGAGGTAGAAAATTGTTTACCATACGAGTCTAGTATATAGACTCAAGAAGCTCACTCAACCCATAGTTTTTTGAAGTCGATCAGCTTCATCGGCCTTTCCATCTGTAATTTCCTTTTTGAAGTGTACTTCAAAAATTTCTGCTCAATGGCTGCTGTGAGGAACTTGTTATATTTTGGCTTCACCTTGTCTTTCATCTTCTTGACTGGAATCAATTCATCTTTGCTTATAGCATGATCAATCGGAATCTCTACTTGAGGCTGTTTTGAATGAGATGACGATTCATTGTTGCTACTGTTGTAACCAGATTTGTTTTGCGAAGATGAAGAACTGTGGGTTTTTGAAGAATCTGAAGTGGTTGCCATTGTTAGGGTTTCAAGTCTGCAAAAGTTTTTCAGAGTAGAGAGAGAGCAGCAAGACGAGAGAGGAAGTGTCGAAACTGTTGTTGGAGTATAATATGAACAGGAAATACCCTAACTATTTTCGTAATATACTTGGCTGAATTTTTTTTTTAAAAAATTATTTCCCACAAAATTTAACTTTTAAACTCTTTCCAAAATCGTTTAATAAGTATTGTTAATGAACAAGAATTCAAAATTTGATTTCCATCAAAATAAGGAATTCTAATAGAGTTAGGATTCCCGCTACTGAAACTTCTCCCCCTCAATTTAATAAAGCTGACATGGCATTTTGACACATAAACATATAAGATAAGTCAAATTACAGATAGGCACAAAGAGCATCGTATGATATGAAAAATATAATAGAAAATAGTTACGGATAACATAACAACAATATCTGAACATCATATGAATCATTCTAAGAAAGCATATTTCAGAGCTGTTTAATTACTTTCACATGAAAGCTATTTTCATCTTTCTTTTCACTTGATTGAAATGTCAAAAATATTATTTTGACATATTTTAATCCCATTGGATTATAAATACAGTAGCTTTCACACGATATAGAGGTATCCTTTTTCATTTGAGTGGGTGACCTCAACATATTTCTTAAATACCCTGAGATTACTCTCAATGATGGCTTTCACACGTCATATGTTGGTAGCCCTCTCTGTATTTTTTATTTAAACAAGTATCTTATCATTCACACAATTTTTATATTACAGCTCACACATGCTAGATTAGAAGAAAACTTATGATATTGCAAATATAATTAACATAACAGCAAGTAGTGTTTATTTAGAAAACTGACATATGCCTAAGGCCTTTCTTAGATTCTCAAATCTTATTGTATCTAATGCCTTAGTGAACAAATCAGCCAATTGTTTATCAGTGGAGATGTGTTCAATGTGTATTACCTTAGACTCTACAAGTTCGCTTATAAAATGGTATCTTATGTCAATGTGTTTTGTTCTAGAGTGTTGAACAAGATTTTGGGAAATGTTTATAGCACTAATATTATCACAAAACACAGTTATAGGTTTTTGTTCAATACCATAATCACTTAACATTTGCTTCATCCACAGTAGTTGTGTACAACTACTTCCTACTGCTATGTATTCAGCTTCAACAGTAGACAAAGAAATAGAATTCTGCTTTTTGCTGTGCCATAAAACTAAGTTAGTACCAAGATAAAAACACCCTCCTGATGTACTTTTTTTGTCATCTGCATTTTCTGCCTAGTCAGCATCACTAAACCCTGCAAGATAATTATTGGTATCTCTAGAAAACCATAAACCATAATCATGGGTTCTATGTACATACTTGATGATTCTCTTAGCTGTTGCTAGATGTGATTCTTTGGGATTTGCTTGAAATCTTGCACAAAGTCCTACACTAAAACGCAAGTCTGGTCTACTTGCTGTGAGGTATAACAGACTGTCAATAATACTTCTGTACAAACTTGTATTAACATCTTTTCCTGCATTGTCTTTTGAAAGTTTCAGGTTAGTACTGATAGAAGTTTTCATTGGTTTTGAATTCTCAAGCCCAAATTTCTTTACAAGATTTTTAGCATATTTTGATTTAGATATGAATATCCTATCATTCATTTGCTTAACCTACAATCTAAGAAAGAAATTTAATTCTCCCACCATGCTCATCTCAAACTCTTCCTGCATCAACTTAACAAACTCATTAGTTTTGCTTTTGTTAGTTGATCCAAAAACAATGTCATCAACATAAATTTGAGCAACAATAAAATAGTTAGATGCATGTTTGATAAACAAAATTTTATCATTGTTGCCTCTTTAATAACCTCTGTTGATCAAAAAATTTGTCAACCTTTCATACCAAGCTTTAAGAGCTTGTTTCAATCCATACAAAGCTTTTACAATTTGTATACAAAATCAGGATGTTTAGGATCTTCAAAACCCTTAGGCTATTCAACAAAAACTTCGTCATTGAGATAGCCATTTAAAAAATTTGTTTTAATATCCATTTGGTACAATTTAAAATCAAGCAAACAAGCAATTACAAGTCGTAATCTGAATGATTCAAGTTTAGCTACAGGTGCAAAGGCTTCATCAAAGTCTATGCCTTATACTCGAGTGTAACCTTATGCTACTAGCCTAATCTTGTTTCTTACTACTTGACCTTTCATCAGTTTTATTTTTGAATATCCATTTAGTTCCAATGACATTTGCATTTTCTGACCTAGGAACTAATTCCCATACTTCATTTCTTTTAAACTGATTAAGTTCATCTTGCATTGCCTGAATCCAAACATCTTCTTTTAAATCTTCTTTCACATTTTTTTGTTCAGCTAATGAAACATAACATGTAAATCTTACCTGATTTCTTACCTTACTCCTGGTTTTCATCGTGCCATCTGGTGTGCCAATGATAGAGCTGGTTGGATGCACCTTCTGAATCCAAGTGGGAGTGTCTTTTCTTTCATCTTCATTCCTGATTGAGTTTTTGCTCAGATCTGAGTTGCCAATTTTCTTTGTCGTGTCTGATGTAATAGTAATTGTTTCCTCTTTCAAAACTGAATCATCTTTCTTACTGTTGCTGTTAGAATTTAATTTTTTTGTAAAGCTAGTTATACTTTCCTTTTATGAATATTCAACATAATCATCCAGATAATCAAATACTACATTTGCAGATTCCATGACTGCCTCAGTTTGAAGATTGCAAACTCGAAATGCTTTGCTGTTTTGTGCATATCTCATAAAAACTTGCTCCTTCATCATTTCTTAGATCTAATTTTTCTAACTGCTCTCTGTCATTTAAGATGTAACACCTACATCCAAAAACATGAAAATATTTCAAATTAGGTTTTCTTTATTTCAAAATTTCATAAGGTGTCTGGTTAGTGTCAGGTCTTAGAAAAACTCTATTTGAAATATAACAAGCAGTGCTTATTGCTTCAGTCTATAGCCTTTTGGTCAATTTTTTTCTATTGAGCATCACTCTAGCCATCTCTTGAAGAGTTTTATTATTCCTTTCCACAATGCCATTTTGTTTAGGGGTTTTGGGAGCTGAAAATTCATTATCAATATCATGATATTTACAAAAATCAGCATAGCTGACATTTTCAAACTCCTTACCATGATCACTTCTTATTCTCACTATCCTGCCAATGTTCCTATTTTGCTCATTTTCAAGCTTAACACAAAGATTTCTGAAAGCTTCAAAAGTATTAGATTTTTTTTTAACAAAATCAACCCAAGTATATCTAGAAAAGCCATCCACACAAACAAATAAGTATCTCTTACCTATAACGCTTTCAATTTGCATAGGACCCATAAGATCCATGTGAAGCAAATCAAGTTTCTTGGATGTGCTAAGATGTGGATTGGATTTGTGTGAACTTCTAATTTGTTTTCCCATTTGACATGGTCCACAAATTTCATTTACATTGTCATCAAATTTAGGAACTCCTTTTATAGCACCTAACTTAGTCAATCTAACCAAGTCTTTATAATTTAGGTGACCTAATTTTTGATGCCATAATTCCAAATCTGAAATCTTAGCTTTAAATGCAATTTTTACTAAATAGCAATTATCCGAAGATCTATTTCCTTCCAAAATGCATTTACCAAGGTTATCTAACACCATACATTTGTTTTGTGTAAAATTAATAATATATTTGTCATCACATATCTGACTAATACTAATTAGATTAGCTTTCAAACCTTCAACAAGTAAGACATTTTGGAATTTGGGTAGGCCTTTGACATTTAAAGTGTCTTTGCCAATGATCTTACTCTTTGCTCCATCTCCATAAGTGACATTTCCTTCCCTGTATGCTTTAAAATTTTTCAAAAACTATTTATTTTTAGTCATATACCTAGAACAACCTCTGTCAAAATATTGGAAGAATGTTTAAGAGCAGTAAAAGCAACATTGCATATTGTCTTCTCCTTCTTAACCCACTGCAGTTGTGACTTAGGTAATAATTTAAACTATTTTGATCTTTTATACAAAAGATTCAACAATTTAAAGCATCTAGGCCTAATATATCCCTTTTTACCCTAGAAATAACAAATTGGAATGAATTTTTTTACCTTTTCAAGATTGGATTTGAAAGAGCTCAGAGGAGAAACAAATGTTTCATTGCTTTTTGAACTGGGACTTGACCTTATTGATTTAGGTTCAGAATTCTTGCCCGATTTTGAGGCTTTTACAAACACTGTTGTTGAAGAGGAGATAACATTACCTTCTGTATACCCCAATCCATGTTTGTTGGAGTTGTCTCTTCCAAGACTCAAGACCTTATCGAGTTTGGCTAACCCAATTCTAAGTTGATCAACACATCTCTTGTTCTCAATCAGTTCTGTTGTGATTTTCTCAATATGTGCTATTTTGTCTGTCAAAACAATCTCCAGTTTTGTGATACGATTTTCAGCATATGATTTTTCACATGCCAGTACTTCAACCTCCTTCTTCAAGGTTTTGATTTCTTCCTTTTGATTCAACGATTCACCATAGAGTGCATTATAAGTCTCTTGCAACTCTTCATAGTATTCTGGACCATCTTCTTTATCTGAATGATCAACATTGGCTTTGTAGTGTTCTGTTATATCAGTCATAACAGCTTTCCCTTTATCAGCTGCTGATGCTGTGAATGCAACAAAATTACTCATGCATTCTTGATCATCCAAATCAAATTCTGATTCATCACTCTAGGTAACTATCGAGCATTTATTCTTCTTCTTGAGATTAGCACATTCAGACTGAATATGCCTATAACCAGAACATTCATAACACTGAATATGTCCTCTCTTATCAGGTTGCTTCAATTTCTTGTTGTCATTCTCCTTGTTGAATTTCTTTAACTTGTCTTTATTTGAGTTTGATGGTTTTCCTTGATTCTTTTTCCTGAAATTCTTTTTCATGAACTTGACATAATTTTTCGTTAGAAAAGTAATCTGTTTAGAATCAGTTTCATCAAGTTTATCATTACTCTCTCATCATCAGATTTTTTAGTTTTAACATTGAATACAATGCTTTTTCCTTTTTGCTTTCTATTATTTTGATTAATTTCAAAGTTTTGGAGAATGCCAATCAGTTCATCAACCCTTATCTCATCAGTGTTTTTAACTTCCTCAATGGCTAAAATTTTAGATTGAAATTTATCTGGAACAGATATGATAATTTTGCTAACAATTTCTACATAAGTGAAAGTTTTGCCAAGCATGTATGTAGATGTGATGTGACATATCTTACAGTAAAACTCAGAAATTGACTCATCTCCATGCATCATCAAATTTTCAAATTGAGAATTCAGTCTCATCAATTTAGATCTTTTAATAGATACAGTACCTTCATGTTTTACCTTAAGTATGTCCTAAGCTTCTTTGGCCACTTTGCACCTAGAAATCTATCTGAAATGTTTTAAGTCCACTGCAGTAAAAATTGCATTGAGAGCCTTTGAGTCTAGCTTGAACGTTTGTATTCTTTATCAGTCCATTCCTCCTCAGATTTGAGTTCAGCGTCACCAAAAGCATTCAACCCTGTTGGCGATGTCCATCCTTTAAACACACTGTTTCATGCCTTGTCATCAAGAGATTTGATATACATCATCATTCTTACCTCCAATATGGATAATTATTATCATCAAGAATAGGTGGTTATGTTCCGGATCCTCCATTGTGAATAAACTCCATTCTTCCATATCAACGTGATCGTTTTCTTCACTTGTCTATCAGTGAACCTGCTCTAATATCAATTGTAAGTTCTGGAAGTATATAGTTATAAGTAATATAATAGTAAACTATAAAATAAATCGACACAGGAGGATTTTACGTGGTTTGGTTATAAAACCTACATCCATAGACAACTTTAAAGCTGCAATTTCATGAAGTCCTTGTTTGTACAATCTTTTTGATCGTTTACAGTGTTGACTCACTCTCACACACTGACCTAATCTTTTTAAAACAAAATCTCACCAAGATCTTAAACTCTAGTGACAGTGTTCACTCTCTATCATAGATAACTTAACAACACACTGTTAAGTAAATCTTAAGCACGACATCTAACACTGAATTACATAAACACTTAACTCGCAAGTTCTCTCAAGTGTATACTAACTCAGACAAACCTAATCAATAATTTATGTACGATTACAATCTTTCATACATGAATAAAATACTCATAAAGTCAAATCAATAAAGCATTCCAATCTGCGTTAAAGCTTTCCTTTCAATTCTGGAATGCCGTGAATTAAACTCACACAACCAACTAATTATATGTTATATAAACAAAATAATCTGAACGAAATCTCCTTAGATTCTTGTAAAAATCCTAATCAAACTTTCATTAGGATAAAAACAAATATAATAAGAAGTGATATAATTAACTACTAGAGGAATTAGGACACAAATAAATATTCTCCTATTTTAACTAGGATACATTAAATAATGTCCTAATCTAAGAAAATATTTATTATAAATCAAATACTTCCTAAAATATATTTCTAGAGACAGTAAAGTAAGAAACAATAATATTCTTGTTTTATCACAAGTTAGACAAAAATATCATGTGCATGGCACATTCACGTTGACACTAACAAAAACTCATAGTTGATTTTTGCTTGAAATTAAGTCAAAACTCAAAGGTAGTCATTGATATCATTCCAAATTTTAAACAACCATGAAAGTCATTTAAACAAGAGAACTTAGTAATCTTATTTACTTTTATTTCATTTACATAAATTAATGTATTTCTTAATTATTACTAGTTTTTTTCCACTAAATTATTTTTCTGACTTCATCACTGTAGAGCTATGTACGGATAAGTGAAGAAAATAACCAGTCCACAAAATCAAAGGTATAAGCTTCACAAACAACAAATCACGTGCACACAAGCACCAAAGAAACAATAAATCATGACACAAGAATTTACGTGGTTCGGCCAAAATCGACCCACGAGATTGCGGCAACAAATTTCACTATATCATAGTTAACAATTACAAGGCAAATAACAAAAAAAAATAACCCAGAAAGAACCCCCACATCAGAAAACCCTAACATGTCCCAGATCAAAAACCCTAATCTGTCTTTTAGCCTCAAGCTCAATTCTTTCTTCCTCGTTCTTCACACAATTACAAGTTTGATTGCTCCCTCTAGAGCATTGCTGACCCTAACTAATGTAATAACATCAAGATATAAAATTAACCCCAAAGTGTTCTCTTTATATCGTAAGAATAAGCTAAAAATTCACATCAATGTCTCCAAGCCGCGACTTCATTTTTCTGGAGCTGTAGGTTCATCACATAACTGTTCATCAACATCATGGAGTTACAGCTTCACTTTTCTGGAGCTGCAACTTTGCCCAGCTTTGTCATGTAATTGTTCATCAGTGCCTCGAGTTGCGACTTCACATTTCTGATACTGTCGCTTCACTCGCGATGCTGCAACTTAACTTTTCTAGCATTGCAACTTTGTGAAAAAGGATTTTGGTGTTGTAGCCTCACAAAACCCAAGCTGCAACTTTAACTTTTTGTCCACCTTTCCCTTGCTGATAAGAAATATTACTGCAACTTTAACTTGTTGTGTGTGCAAACCAATCTTTGCCTCAATAATGAATGCTTAGAAACCAAATTTTCTCAAATCTTCACCTTAGCTTTGAATTCATTATCCGTAGTTGCCTCTCTATCTTAGCTCAGTGGCTTATAACATTAATCAAGCTTGCGCATTGATTGAACCTGACACTTGCCAATGCCTTCGTCAACATATCAGCTGGGTTTTCATTAGTGTGAATCTTCTCAACCATGACTTCACCTATAACAACACATCTCATAGGAAATGAAACTTGACATCTATATGCTTAATTCATTTTCTCATGAAACATAGTATTCCTTGTCAACTGAATTGCACTTTGATTATCATAATAAATTATCAATATCTTCTGCACCAACCCAAGCTCACCAATTATCCCTTTACCCACAAAGCTTCTTTCTTTCATAGCTTTAATTAGTGATAGCTATATATTCAACTTCTATCAAGGATAAAGCTACTATAAACTAAAGACAAGTTTTCCTCTTCTATGGCCTTTTGCCATCTATCACTGTCGTCACCACCTATTGCTTACTGATAACTTTTCATGATTTAAGGATTCACTAGCAGTTATGAGAGTTAAAGCTACTAACTCTTCATAACCATACTTCTGATTACCCTTGTCTGCTTGTCCCTTACCAATTGATAATCATCACACCTCTGTTCCTAGTGTTGTTGAGATGAAGCCTCTTTTTGAAACTGGGTTAATGTTCCTAGATCAATTGTTTGTTATGATTCCAAAGGTATAAGCTCCACCTCAATACCAAAATCGCCATTCTCTTTTAATCCGCCTTCCCAAAGTGTGCCATCAGACTTTAAGCCAAGAAATTCTTCTTCATTGAACATGATATCACGATTGATTATGACCTTTTTATGACCATCTTTAAGACACCATAGCTTGTACCTTTTGACTCCTTCTAGATAGCCAAGAAATATACACTATAACATCGTAGGTTACAGCTTATCTTGTCTTATATACACCCAAACACCTTCAGATTGGAGTAATCTGCAGGTTTCCCAAACCATACTTCTTGAGGAGTTTTCAAGCCAATTGCTGTGGAAGGACACACGTTAATCAAATGCTTTGCTATCATCATAGCTTTAGCCCAGAAAGATCTTGGTAAACCTATTGTTGAAATCATACACCTCACTCTCTCCTGGATAGTCCTATTCATCCTTTCTGCCAAGCCATTCTATTAAGGAGTATCCCTAATAGTTTTGTGTCTTCTAATCCTTTCTTTTCTGCAGTATTTATCAAACCATTTAGAACAAAACTCCAAGTCGTTGTCCATTCTCAAATTCTTCAATTTCCTCCCTATCTAATCTTCAACCATGACTCTCTACTCTTTGAACTTCTCAATGCCTCATGCTCTTCAAAAAATACACCCACAAATTTCCTAGAGTAGCCATCGACCAAAGACAAAAAAAAAAATTACCTCTATCATGAGATTGAATGCGAGCAGCACCCTAGAGATCCACATGTACATATTCTAGAATACCTTGTGTTGTATTTACCTATCTGTTGAACTTTGCTCTGTGACTTTTACCATAGACACAATGTTGACAAAACTCTAAATTCTTGAGTTTTTCTTTCTTTAATAACCCCCTCTTATACAATTCTTCTAGACCCTTTTCACTCACATGCCCCAACCTTTGATGCCATAGATTAATTTTGTTGCACTCTGTTGAAACATTATGACTACCTGTTGAGATAGTCGTTGCAATTCCAAATTCTGTTATGTTAATTAAAAACTATAAGCCATTTGAAAGAGTACCTTTCTTTACTGTTAATGCACTTCTTGCAATCTTTATCACCCCTTTTTCAATTTTAACATAACCATCAATCAAATCAAGTATCCCAAGTGAAATCAAATTTCTCCTAAGCTGTAGAACATAACTTACATTCTGTAGCACCCTATCACACGTATTAAACATTTGCACCTCGACGGATTTGATTCCCTTAATCTTACAGGTCTTGTTATTCCCAAGTAAGACAATACCTCTATCAATCTCTCGAATGTCTAAAACTAGTCATAGTTTCGACTCATGTGAAATGAGCTTCTAGAGTCCAAAATCTATTCCTTCAGTGTATCATGTGCTGAATATGCTAGTACCTTTATCTAATCTAGCTATCTGACACTATTGATGCATCTCCAGTTTCCTGCTTGTCATTTGACTTCTTCTTTTCATTAGGGCACTCATTTTTTATATAGTCGTCCTTGTTGCATTGATAACACCTAATTCTCCTCCATGATTTGGATCTTGACTTTCTGATATCTTATTATTGTCTCTCTTCTCAGTTCTACCCCAACATTAAGAGACTCATTGCGACTATTACGCACCTTTTTCTCTGACCTTAATTCCAACTCCTTGGATCTAATTACTGGTTCCAAATCTTCAAGGGTTAGAGTGTCTCTACCATACTTAATCGTACCCTGAAGTTGACTATAGGCAGAAGGTAATAAGTTTAATAATATGATCATCTGATTTCATCATTGATCTTTATTGTCAATCTTCTCTCCAATTCAATCACCAACTTGTTGAATTCATCAAAATCCTTGTCCTCTTGCATTTTGAATCTGAACAATTTCACCTTCAAATAAATCCAGTTTGAGAGAGATTTCATCATATGAAAATTCTCCAATTTCAACCACAAACCCGTTATCGTTGTCTCATTATTGCACTTTCTTAAAGCATTATCACTAAAATACAAGATCATAGTATATTTACGTCCAAAATATATCGTAGTTATTATAGTATAAGTTAAGGTGTCGAATTCACAAGGAAGCTTTCAACAAAAGAGGTTAGTAAAACAAAAATACTAAAAAGATAATAAAGATATAAAATTTAACTTTGAAGTGATTGGTTATAAAGAGACTACAATGCATAATAATTGTAAGCAATTGATGGTAATTAAGAGATAAGGCATCGAGAATCACTTATATGTTTTATAAATCTAATCCCCACTTTGATTCAGCAATTATAACTTAATTGAAAGTTTCACATCCCAAACAATTAATCGAACAATATGTATCGTAGAGCATAATTGATAAACACATGTATTTGATATGCATAAACTCTTTACAAGCAATATTTACCAACAATGTTCATCCGTACGAGTTATTCAAGAGTGATAATATTGTAGTAAAAGATTAACTTATAAAACGAAACTACCAGTAATAATTATAATTCAACACGAATCACATAAAGAAAGCATGACTGAATTTATATGAAATTGAGAATTATAATTTCTGGATTAAAGAGAAATCACAAGATGAGAAAGAGTTTAACACGTAAACAAACATACAAATTTTATAGCTCTCGAGGAAGAATCAAAGTAGAGAAATAGATAAACTACACATACAAGTTTATCTCTAGTCTTACCAAGAGTTCTAGCCTAACTTAAAATTCATTCACATCATTTCTAAAGAGAAAATACAAGAGAGAATTGTAATATACAATGATATTATGGAATCCAAAGGATTTTTCTCCTCCCCCATCCAACTCCTCCAGTTGTCCTTATATAGGTGATTAAATGGAACTATTTTAGTATGAACCAATCTTTCACATTTTCGACCACCAAACCTTCCACCAACTTGCAGCACATTTTTGGCTTCCAAAACAATTGAATTAGGCTTTGTGGAAAACATGAAAGCTATAGCTTTTTGTGTCATCTTTCCATGGCCACGAGATTTATGCAGTTTGGACAAGTCTTCTATGAGATATGGTCAAAATACTGAACATGGGTCAGCCTAAGCAATAACTACAGTTCAGTTTTGTTGTGTCTCAATTTCGGCCCATCAAATGTTGGATTTGGGCTTTTGATTGTTCTTTAACTGTGTGTTGGATTGGGTCATGTTACTCCAGGTTCAAGAATCTCTTCATTTTGATTTATGTATTGAAAGTTATGTCCATTTTATTAAACCTGCACAAAGATTTCCATTAATCACAATTTAAGGACAAGACTTTATTTCAAGATAAAGATTAAAAAAATGCAAAAGAAATGAAACAAATGTAAAAGAGGCATAAGCAAAATAATTATGCTAAAATATCCTAAAAGTTTTACAATATTGACCAATTAGTATTAATTATTTATGCTTAAGAGTGTATTTTTATGCGTTTATCATAGTCTTATCTGTCATTTCGAGCATCTTTGTATTCTCCATTTCTATGGTGTTAAGAAGGTTCTTCTCACCTTAAAGTGCCTGAGCAACCTTAAATTGAACCAATATTTTTCTCATCCTTTGTGGCTAAATCTTGAAGTCTCCCTTGCCATTGAAATTTTGCATCTCAAACTTGGTTAAAGCCATCTTCAATGATCCACACTCACCACACCACTTGTGGGGAAAATTGAAGAAAATAACGAATCCGCAAAATCAAAGGCACAAATTTCACAAACGACAAATCGCGTACACATGAGCACCAAATAAACAATAAATCAAGACATAAGAATTTACGTGGTTCGTCCAAAATCGACCTATGTCCATGAGGTTGCAGTGGTAGATTTCACATCATAGTCTACAATTACAAGGCAAATAACCTAGAAAGAACCCCCAGATCAGAAAACCCTAATATGTCTCTTAGCCTCAAGCTCAATCCCTTCTCTCTTGTTCGTCATACAGTACGAGTTTGATTGCTCCCCTCTAGAGTGATGGCTAACCCTAGAAATTAATGCAACAACATTAAGATTTAAATTAAACCCTAAAATGTTCTATTTATATTTTAAAAATAAGCTAAAAATTCCATATCAGCGTCGTCAAGCCACGGCTTCATCATTTAACTGTTCATTACTGTCGTGAAGATACAGCTTCACTTTTTTAGAGCTACGGCTTTGTCACGTAACTGTATCATCAGTGCCTCAAGTTGCAACTTCACTCATCTAATACTGGAGCTTCTCTGGCATTGCAACTTTGCGAAAAGGATTTTGGTGTTGTAGAATCACAAAACCCAAGCTACAGCTTTGAATTTCTCTCTACCTTTCCTCTACTGATGAGAAATGGTGTTGTAGTTTCATAAACTTAAGCTATAGCTTCAACTTGCTCTATGTGTGAACCAACATTGGCCTTAAAAATGAACGTTTAGAAACCGAATTTTCACAAGTTGGATGGGTAATTTGTGGTGAGTTTCCTTAAGTTTGAAATACATGGAACAATAGGCTATTAGTACGAGATGGGTATTGCTTCTGCTAAATCCAAATCACTTGCAAGATCGAAGATAACGATAGTCAGAAGTACCACACATCATAACTAATTAATGTTTAAGTAAGCATTTGATCCCCATCTTTAACACTAATGAATGAAGAGACATTTAAACAATAAGAACAAAACAAATAATCCAAAAGAAAACAAGAATATGGATAGGTTTGAGAGAACAACTTAACCCATATATATCCAATGTTCAATTGCCATAAGTCTCTTCTCTGGGCTGCCAATTCATCCTTTGGCACTACATAGAAACTCCCATGTTCTAGATACAAAAAGTTGTCTCTCACTAGACGGATGTACCTTAAACTATATATAAACAAGTTTTTGCAGTCAATGGAATTTGGTAACTTCATCCAGCTGGTGAACCAAACCAACTGACATGCGTGAAGAATATCCAATTTATCACAAGGGAAATGGCCTCTTGCTCTTTGTATTGACATTGAAGTCCTAGATATTTCCCCAATCTGTTGGCAGGAGATAGGCAGAGAGCTAAACGTTAGAAACAAAAAATTAAAATTTAGCTTCTGTTTGTCTACTGATTTTTTGATAGATACTTTGCTAAGAGCTAGCAAACACTATTACATATGCACTAGTTTCAGCCTACTTATGTATATAAAGGAAGATGTGTGACGAAAAAGTAATGAGTGAAAAGTATTCGAGCAGCCATGGTACCCATTAGCAGATCGCTCATCTTCATTGCTTTCTTCAGCCTCCAAGTTCATAGCATATGTAGTGTTACCGACACTGGAGATGGTAATTTTTCTAATCTTATTAAGTATATAGAATATGGTGCAACTTTTGCTTGTGTTCAGTCTGTATGAGTCCGTTAATGTTGGAAAATTAATTGTTACTGCTAATTAGCATTAATGTGTTTCTATGAACAATAATGTATTGAAACGCAACTAAGCTGTGGAAGAAAGAGCTACCTCATTCAATTTATATGTCGTACTTTTATATGACTATTTATTTTATGTACACAATTGAGTATTTTGGATGTAAAACTCGATTTATGAAAGCTGTATAGGAAGTCATAGATGAATTTGTTCTGATATGTCAAGATATAATTTAAATCTAAAAGCTTAACTTATATATACCTAAACACTAGCACAATCGGTAAGTACACGCTAGTGGCAGTCTGATATTAGGACCTGCCACTCAAAATATAGAATCTTTTATTTTGATACCACCTTAAGTTACCATTTGATTGAAAAACTTAAGCTCTCATATTAAGGCCAACAATAGTGCCAAGTCCTTTGAAAAAGTATAAATTATGAAAATTTACTAGAGCCTAGAGAAGTATTGATGTCATCATGATATTACAATAGAATGTATTCTACAATAGAGTGATGATGGTTATGGTGGTATTGTGGAACAAAAATGAAAGTATTCTTGGAAATTACAATAGAATTTTTGGTTTTCAACATCCAAAAACTCAAACAAGAAGTTAAATCAAATGAAGATATTGCACATCTACATGGCCTGTTCTTGAGATATTTGAGACTATTCAATCTACTAACTAAAAATCATTTGATAGTGGTGTAGCTATGATTCTCTAATCTTTGAAGGATTCATGGCAAAATCCGCAAAGCTGGGAAACCCAGATCAAGCATGTATCCTGTGAAGGAGTAATTTGTAACGATTCAAGGGTGACTGCAATGTGAGTTATCTCCTATATTTCAGGACTCCAATTATTTCTAGACTTTCGATTATTTCAAGCTCATTCATCACTTACACAACATAATGTTTTCAGGGGATTACTAATCATGGGCATCACAGGACAACTAAGTGGAGACATTGGAGGTTTCTCCTAGCTGAGTTTCCTTTTAAGTCCCTTCTCTTATTTTCTTGAAAAAGTCAAATACATCTGTTGAGTTTATCATATTGTAGCTAGAATTACACATAAAAACTCCTCTGTGTTGAATTTACAGTACCATATCGTGAACGGGCATTTCTTATTTGTTAATTCTAGCTGTGAACTTACTTTATTATAGGGATCTGCTGTCAATGATGGCCTTATAAGTTCCCTCTCTCCCGGGATAGGAGATCTCAAGAAGCTGAATATTCCATAAGATCCTTTCAGCCTGTGCTTCCTCTTAATCCCAACTTTATATAGCACTGGTTTCTCTTTTATTATTATTTTTTTTTTTGGGGGCAGGCTTTGATGCAATATGTTTGTATTTGTTTTCTATCTTTCAGGATCTTGGCTGGTTGCAATTTCCTTGGCAGTATTCCTGATGAAATAGGCAATTTGGGGAAGCTATCTTTCTTGTAAGAATTTATATAGGAATAACACCACCGAGAAGTCAATATAAGAGAATTTTTTTCATTTTCTTTACCAATAGCTACTCTAATTTTCAGGGCTTTAAACTCAAACAACTTCCTGGTAGAATACCTCCTTCTTTAGGCCAACTATCCAATCTCTACTGGCTAGACCTTGCAGCAATTAGTTGACAAGATCATCCCAGTTTCATCATCCGATTTTCAAGGATTGGATCAACTTAAACATGCTAAGCATTTGTAAGTACTTTCTGTTTCCCCTCCATTTTCAAAGTGAAAACAAGGAAGAATGAAGGAGCCTGTGTCTTTTAATGAGTTACGCTTTCACCATACTGCAAAAATTATAACTTCATTTCAGTAAATTTGCAGCCATTTCAATAAGAACCAACTTTCAAGTACCATTTCCCTGCAACCTTTCAGCTCTAACATGGTGCTGATACATGTGTAAGTTAAAATCCACCCATCACTCGTGTGCTTCTTCATCTTCTAACAACTTCTAATTCTTCAATGTCATATTATTTGATGGTAATCAATTTACTAGAAAGATACCAACTGCAATAGGACTTGTTCAGACTCTTGGGGTTTTATGAGTAAAGATCTCCTCAAATTCATCTTTCAATTTTCTTTTTCCCCTTTGATTTCCTTTAATGACAGCCAGTGTTTTCAGATAACTGCCTCAAATTCATTTAATTAAACACTTTGTTAATCTGCAACAGTCAATTTGGTTGAAATGATTTCTCAGGAGGGGTCTCATCCAACATCAATAACCTAACAAACTTTAATGAACTGTAAGTAATTGTTATTTAAGTAGATGTGACAGTTTTTGAAATGATAGTTTGATGGCAATCAAAATTTCGTCTTCGATATTGGCTAAATGAAATGATATTTCTAAACATCTTAAAACATAATTCTGATAACGATAAAAATCTTATTAAGAGAGTTCTAATTAAACTAGAAAATAATGAATTTTATTAAAAATAAGATAATCTTGTTTCAACTAAAAAAGAAGATTAATCACATTTTAAATAGGAGAGTTTTATTAGGGAATGAAGAGGATTCTTATTACTAAAAGGAAAAGGTAAAGATTGGAACTTGAAAGCCTATATGAAGGATCATATTGGTTATATGTGGATCATTTGAAGCAATCTCAAGTTTAACTCTAGATAAAATCCTCTATAGTGAGGTGATTAAAATTCCTTTTGTAGGTGTGAGTATGAGCGAGATGATTTGATAAAGGGAGAATGTATTAGGGGTTCTTAGGATGGGTTATTAGAAATAAGTTAAAAATTAATATGATTGTAATAATTTTTCATATAATGAAGTTTTGTCCCTAATAACCCGTGAATTTTCTTCAATTTTGAAGTTTTTCATGTAAAAATTATTATTTATGCTATTACTTTATTGTTTTTATTTCTGTTTTTTTCGCCTTGATTTTATAACACATAATACAATGTTCACTTTCAGTCATTTAGCAAACAACAATCTTATAGGAGCTTTTCCAAACTTGGGTGAAATGGATTCCCTCGATTATGCGTGAGTAAATGGCACAGAACTTCCCGCTTTCAGTTAATTTTCTCAGCAAAATCTACTTCTTTTGTAGTAAAGAACTATGATCAATCATAACACACAAACTTTCCCTCATACGAAAGTGCTATGTCGGTTGGTATATTATATTGCACAAAAATAATTAAAAAATAATATATATCTCATCAAGTCATGACCCTTCACTTGACATTTGGCTTCATGCATTTGGATATTGTATTTTGAAAACTTTATGTAACATTTATTAGTCAAAAAGCAAATGGGCGTAATCATCTAAAGGAATCATTTTGTTCTCTAGGATTCTTTTCTTAATTTATGGCGCTAATTACGTGGGTAGGAGACATTGGTAAAGGGTAGATAATGGAATCTTAGTTGTTTCCTACCAAGACAAGGCTTGACGAACCGATTTTAATTAAGCTCTCTCAACGTAAAACACTCTCTGCACTATCAACTTAGGATCTTGAGCGTGAGTGACCGTGAAAGAAGTTGCGGTAAGTGAAGTGAAGTGAAGACTTGTGTTTATCCACGTTAGAGATATTAATGTTAACCAATAATGGTTTGTTGAATTGGTTAAGGTTGATTGGTTGGTGATTAATTGTTGAAGGATGATAACATTAATCAAACTAGGATTTGAGGTATGTGCATACGTCGCCTTTGGATTATTCTAGATATTGTAGAATTTCATTATAGTTAAATCTGGATGTTCAATAAGTGTGAAATACATTTCATTCTGGTTGATTTTAATATAATACGTGAATAGCCTATTTCTTAAGAAGTCAATGTTGTTAAAAAAAAAAAAAAGATTGAGTGTTATACATAAATTCTGGACATGCTAACTTAACCGATTTTCATATAGTACTATCAAAATATTTATGATCCAAACTTTTTGGTATGATTTTTGTACACATCAAATTGTAAAGTTATTGAAAATAATATTGATTTATAATTTTTAAGGAATTTTGAAATTGGTGCTACATGCTGAAAACTGGTTATTAAGAAGTTAGATATGAATCGTGAATTTTATTTACTTATTAAATGGTCTCCAAAAATTGTGAAATTTCCTAAAGTGAGTTGAGTCACTAATGAACACTATTTGACAGTCTCTCTGTATTTGAAAACTTTATTTATTTGAAATTGGTTTGGGGTCAAAACGCTATAAGAAAATTTATGGAGCATAATAAACATGTCCATAATACTCATGTAAATTTTTAGAGCCATTAGAGAAGGAATTAGGAGAAAAAATTCATAAAAGCCTTCTTGTTCAGATTCCAGGAAAGAATTGTTAGAAATTTTGGGGTTGAATTTAATGATGCTATTTGCTTGAATATTTTCTAGGATTTTACGCTAAACTGAGTCACTCGAATTAGAGTTATTTTGCTCAGGATTGGAGTTAATATTCACATTTGTGTGCCTTATTTTGATATGTATGAAAATCGTTACGAAACTGATATGTAAGTTATATAGTATTATTTTAAAGAAATTTGGAAAAATTATTTTAATCATTCAAGTTTCAAACACCAAAGTATATTTTCAGATTTCCCTATGACAAATGTCTAATAAAATAAATTATTTACTAGTAGTTACTTTTGTAATCAAATTATCCATTTTATCAAAAGAAAGATTTACGATAAACTTTATTTCAAAGTTTCTCCGGAAACAAAAATTTTTATCTTAAGGTTTTCTATTAAAAAAAACCTTATAATTTTGTTACCCTAACTTTGAATGTTTTCAACCTAATTTATTTGAAAATATAAAATTTTATGTCCGAAATTATTGTTATTCTAAGAATTATTATACATTTTAAGAGAATTATGATTTATAAGGATTTTAAATTCGGTTTTGTATTATGATTTATGAATTTTGGCTCATTGTTCGTGGCATCCATTATGTAATGATATGTTGTGATATGTTACAGTTCCAACTTGATATGAGATATGGTGTGCATAATTATGTATGATATGTTTGATCTAGAAGTGATCATATGTTATGTTTAGGCTACGTGACATAAGCTATAATTAAATTGGTATTTCGTGAAATTGATTTATGGTTTCATTCTTATTATGTTATTATGAATTATTTATGTTACAGTATATGTTTTAATGGAATTGTTACAATATATTGCAAAGTAAATGTTATTGATATGTTTTTTATTGCACGCTGATATAAGTAATACTTATTGAGTTGATGGTTATCCCTCGTCACCAATATTTTTGTATAGTAAGCCCTCATGACTTAAGATTTGGTGGTCTATGTGGTTAAAGCAGCCTTTGGAAGTACTGTCCTTAGCTGGAATCAAGATGTTATTTTCAGACTTTGGATTATAACAATAAGTTTGTTTTAATTTTCTAAACTTATAAAACTTGTTTGGATATTTCTATAGTTTCATATTTTATGGATTAAAGATAGTAGCATCTCGAATTGGCATGTGTATCACGTGTCGGATCTGGGGTGTTATAGCTGTGGTATCAAAGTTTAGGATATGATTGTAGACTCCAGAATGTTAATAGGAAGTTAGTGACTTAAATCAAAATGACAAGTTCTACCTTTAGCTCTTAGAGATTTAGGAATTAAGTTTACGTTTGCTTCTCTTAGATCCTAAAAATTTCTTTTTGACCTTAGTAGGCAAATATGGCTGGGATAAAATTTTAGCGGTGAGAGATTTCTCTCCATTATATGGACCTAATAAGTCTACTCTTAGCATAGAAGAGCATGTAAAGGCAGCTGTTTTACCATAGAGTCAAGAATCAAAGGAAGATGACGCATGCGAGGAAATGGATGTTGGATCCTAGACTTCAAAACTTTTTGTGCTTTCTCACTACTTTGGATCCAAGTATTGTTGAATATCAATCTGAACAACACTTATGGGAGTGTAACTTGACTAAATAATTACCTGAGAACACAAAAGGAATAGATTAAGAGGTTAGGCTGCTCAAACGTGAAGACCAGGGGACCTTGGTAGGCTTCTACATTTTGGCTCAAGGAGGGAGGCCTGTGATTGGTACAAAATCCAAGGCTGGGGACTCTCACACGTTTTTTGTCTTATATCCTCTAAGGGTTTTGATTGAAACCCTAGTTGTTTATGTACCTCCCTTGTTTCCTTGTTAAACTGTAATTATTTGGACTTAGTATTTTATTAGGATTCTTTTAATCGAAATATAAGTCTAATTGGACCCATAATTTAATTAGGCGATCTCTACAAACTTAATATAAATCTATTTGGATTCTTATATATTTGTGTCCAACTCAAATAACCACAAGGCTTCTTTAATTCCAAATTAAACTCTTAATTAATTAAATTATATTTAATTAATTAATAGACCCAATAAGCCCAATATTTATTTAATTAATCTTATTAATTAAATATCAAGCCCACTAGCTTATTTATTTAATTAATATTTTTGAGTTAAATAACAAGCCCATTTACATTTTACATATTTAATTTAATATTTTAAATTTTATTCTCAATAAAATCTCAACTAAATTAAGTAATTATTTCTCATATTTTAGTCTCATATTTAGATGACTTAGTCAGTTACTCAAGAGACCTTGATGGAAATATTTAATTACAAGCTGCTATAAATTTGACCTAGTATCTTGTTATCTCATAACTGTAGTGAACACTAGTTATTAACTTTGGTCCACTCCATTATAGGTTCAAAGCTGCACTCTTGAATTAAATATTCTTTATAGAAAGCTTAATAATTTAATCTGATTAAATCATTTCATTTAAGTCTTATCCATTAAGTAGCAAGTTTACATAAATACCCTTCATGGAATACCCATAATTGAAGCTAGATTAAATTACCATTTTACCCTTCTAATTACATCTTGAACCCTTAATACTATTTTTACACCATTTAAGTTATTTAGGATTTAGTCAAATAAATCTTAGTTTAATGAATAACTTTTCATTAAACACTTGACCAAGATTCTATCACCTAAGATCTTGTAAAAACATCAAGGTTGTATTTTGTAATCCCTTAGGAGTCATGAATTTCTATGGTGTAGTGATGAATATACATATATTACAATCCCAACTAACTAAGATATTGACCTTTATTTAGATCTCACTTTTTATTCTAGTCAAAGACCATAACCTGCATACTAGAGGTACACTACCTACTCAGGATTAAGGCAGGAATGTTTTTAGTGCTCAGTTGTGGTAATTCACATTCGATCACAGTATTTTCACCAAATGATATACTTCCGTGTGGTCATGTTCAATGCATTCATAATGCAAAAGTGTCTTTGTCCTAAAGTCTTAACTTCAAATGATTAGAGACTAATCATTTCCCTATTGAAGATAAACCATACAAAAACTTTGTCCAAACAAAGTGCTTAGCTATTGTTTATAGGTTGTGAAAAATTCTATGCCTCATATATATCTTATATATAGAATTTTATCAATGGATAAGCTTTGGAGCCTTTAGTCATTGATACAATCATGTTTGATAAAATAAATAAAAACAACTTTATTTATTAATAATGTTTCTATAAATTTATAGAAAATATCCATCACCCTTGGGGCACATGTCTAACAATGGAGGATCGGAATAATGAAGTTATGAGCTTAGAAGTGGATAAAGGAATGGATGAAAAGAAAACAAGCTTAGAGCTATTTCCAATTAGGATGAAGATCCCTTTTTATTCCCAAGTTCCTTTATGTGGCACATGAGTGTCATCGTAGGAAGTAAAAGATTAGGATATGGAGCTATCTCTCTTTTGATGATGTTGGATATCTGATTTTATGACAATTATTTGAGACTTTTGTTTTTATTAATATAATTTAGAATATATATGAATTTTTATGTATGATTTATATTTCTTTAAAAGTAAAGTAATGACGCGAGGTTCTAGGAACACTAACGCTAACAATTTTGACCCTACCATTCAAGAAATGGCATGTGAGGGAAGGAATATGCGACGTGTGAATCAAGAGATAAGCACTACTTCTCAAGACACCAACATGGAGGTGAATTCCTCTATGCAAACTATGGCTAAGATTATCAAACAAGAAGTTAAGTTGTTAGAGGAAATTGCATGAGGAAAAATCATTGCTAGACATGACAATGAGGAACAGTCGAGTGATAATTGACCTGGGGTAACCAATGAGCGATTTAAGAAATTGGGGCCATCTACTTTTCGAAGAGGTGCAGATCCATTGGTTGTTAAGTTATGGCTTAAAGACATTGAAAAGATATTCACAACCATCGAGTGTACTAGTGAACAAAAGGTGGTGTTTGCTACCTTTATATTGAAAGGTGAAGCTAATCATTGGTGGGAAGCCACTTTTCACCTTATGAGAACATGTTTGTGTGAGACTCCGATCACTTAGGGGATGTTCAACGAGAAGTACTTTCCGGATCGGGTTCGCCATAAGATGGAGGCAAACTTTCTTAATTTGATTCAAGGCAACAAGTCAGTAGCTGAGTATGAAAGAGAGTTCACCACTTTGTCTTGGTTTATGCCTACGTGGTTAGAAGATATAAAATATCAGCAGTTCTTTGATGGATTATGTCCAACTCCTAAGGATCATCTGTTAATTCTTAAGCTGAACGAGTATGCTGACCTAGTGGATCAAGCTAGGATAGTAGAACGTTATCAGAATAAGTTACATGAGGCTTGTGATCGTCAAAACAAGAAAAAGCTAAACTGATTCCATGAGGGAAACATATCTAATAATAATAAGGGACAAGGCCAAAAAGTGGTTGATCGAAGCATAACTCAAAGGGAGTTCCCAACTTGTCAGTATTGTGGTAAAAAGCATCCTGGTGAATGTTGGCAAAAATATGGTGCTTGTTTCAACTGTGGAGACCCAATTCATAGATTGAGTGATTGCCCTAAGAGGCATGGCAACTTTTCCAATACATGAACTAATGAGGAGCAAAGGAAGAAGCCAAGGATAGAAGGGTGTGTCCTTGCTATGGCTGTGCAAGATGCAGAGGCAACTAATGATGTAGTATCAGGTACCTTATCATTATTCTCTATAGATGCTAAGTTGTTTTTTGACTCTGGTGCTACATATTTTTTCATTTCCCATGCATTTTCTTATTATGCTATGAAACCTACTGAACCTTTGAAGCATCCCTTGTCTATTGCTACTTCTATTTATGTTGGTCGATCAAGTGTATAAGTCTCGTGTGATTAGTTTTGGTGGTAAAGAGTTCTTGATTGATCTGTTGCCATTAGAAATGTTTGATTTTGATGTCATGTTAGGAATGGATTGGTTAGTAACTTGCCAAGCAAGTGTAAACTATTTTATAAAGGGATCAAGTTTCATATTCCTGGAAGTGTTGAGTTTCTGTTTCCAGGAAAAACTGACTATCATGGTAAGTTGTTCTCCATTAAGTCCAATAAGATGCTTAAGAAGGGTTGTACTAGATTTTTGGCCTCTACATCAGTTGATAAGGAAAATAGAGATTCTTCTGAGGACATTCTTATTGTTAAGGAATTTCTTGATGTTTTTCCTGATGATTTACCTAGATTACCCTTGATCGAGAGGTAGAGTTTGCTATTAATTTATTACCCAATACAGTTCCTATTTCTAAGGCTCCATATTGGATGGCTCATTTGGAGTTAAAAGAATTAAAAGTTCAGCTAGAGGAATTGCTTAGTAAATGGTTCACTCATCCTAGTAAGTCACCTTGGGTGCTTTGATATTTTTGTGAAAAAAAAAGGACGGATCGATGAAACTATGTATCGTTTATAGACAGTTGAATTTGGTCACTATGAAAAATAAGTATGCTCTTTTGCGAATGATGATCTTTTTGACTAATTACGAGGTACAGCCGTATTTTCCATGATTGATTTGAGATCAGGATATCATCAACTAAAGATAAAAGGTGCTGATATACCTAAGACAGCTTTTCAAACTCGCTATGGGCATTATGAATTCTTGTTATGCCCTTTGGATTAACTAATGCCCCTGCTACTTTTATGGATCTAATGAATAGGGTGTTTCAACCTTATCTTGATCAATTTGTCATTGTCTTCATCGATGATATATTGATTACTCTAAGAGTAAGGAGGACCATGAGGAGCATTTAAGGATCGTACTTCATACTCTTCGAGAGAAGAAGCTTTATGCTAAATTTAAAAAGTGTAAGTTATGGCTTGACCACGTAGTGTTCTTAGGGCATGTAGTTTCTAAAGGTGGAATATCTATTGATCCTATGAAGATTGAGGCCGTTGTGAATTGGCAAAGACCTAGCGATGGAACAGAGGTTAGAAGTTTCTAGGTCTAGCTGGATATTATAGATGCTTTGTAAAAGGATTCTTCAAAGTGGTAGCTCCATTGACTCGTTTAACTATAAATGAGGAGAAGTTTGTGTCGAACAATAAATGTGAGAAGAGTTTCAAGAAGCTTATGAAAAGACTTATATTTGTACCATATCTTAACCATTCCTTCTAGTGGTGGTGGTTTTCGAATATATAGTGATGCATCTAGGAAAGGCTTGGGTTATGTGCTGATGCAACATGGAAAAGTTATAGCTTATGCGTCAAGGCAGTTGAAGAGTTATGAGTAGAATTATCCAACCCATAACTTGGAGCTGGCAGCTATAGTCTTTGCTCTAGAAATCTGGAGACATTACCTTTATGGGGAAACTTGTGAGATTTATAATGATCATAAGGGTTTGAACTACCTTTTCACCCAGAAAGAGTTGAACTTGAGGCACAGGCGATGGTTGGAATTAGTGAAAGACTATGACTGCACGATCCATTACCATCCCATTAAGGCAAGTGTGGTGGCAGATGCCTTTAGCGAAAAGTCATTTGGGAATATGGCGCATTTGATTGCCTCTCAAAATCATATTTTGGAAAACCTTAGGAGGTTTTGAATGGTGATTAAGATTCATCCATATGATGGGAAATGTATTTCAGAGCACCCTTATTTAGTGAATTATCCAGTGTCAACTTGTTTCATGAACTAGAGATGAGTTTATGGGTGAAACTGGGATCCTAGTTCTGTTCTTTTTTAGAATCCCTTCTTAAATACTGATGACTATCTTCAAGTGTAGCTGGCACTCTTTCCATCCACAGGAAAGTATTTTAATAGGATAGAAATTCATAGACTTGGATTTCAATTCAGTAATCAAACCTACAAGCCATCGAAGGAGTTTGGTCCCTACTATTTTATTGCTGCTCCTTATCCTTTTCCCGGTAATCACTTAAATCTCATATGGGCTAATCACATAGAACCCCCCTTGATTTTGGCTTAATTTTGTCAATATTCACTGTTTATCACTTTTCATCACCACCTACCCCTGACGTTCTGAAAACTCATCACAGACCATGGACCATCCTTTCGTTAATTTTGCTGTTAAATACTAGTAATAAGTTAAATATCAAGGGTTATAATGGTCATTGTTATTGATATATAAAATGAACAAGAGTTTTGCGGATGATAGAATTTAAACTCATGACCAAGACTACAAAATTATTTAACCTAACTCCAGCACCACGGCAAAGGCATCTTTTGACTTCAAATTTATTAAAAAAAATATATATTTAACCTAACTGTATGATTATCTAAAAAGCAGAATGAACATGATTGCTCCAAATTTGACTGCTCTTGTTGGAAAGCTTGTTGGTGCTCACCTCATTGCTCATAGAGGCAGCTTGCTGAATCTTGCCAAGTAGCCTGGGAGCACTATACAGATTCTTGGTGTAGAAAAGACTCTCTTCAAAGGTCTGAAGACTAAGCATGCAACTCCCAAGTATGGGCTTATCTACCATGCCTCCCTGATTGGTCAGGCAGCCCCAAAGCATAAGGGAAAAATTTCTCGGTCACTTGCTACAAAAACTGCATTGGCAATTTGATGTGATGCTCTTGGAGATGGCCAAGATAAGTCTATGGGACTTGAGAATTGAGCAAAGGTATTTGCAAAGATATGATTCATTCTTCCTTCTTTTTCTGCTAGAAAAAGGATTTTCTTACACATGATTATTTGTAGCTTGAGGCACGGTTAAGGAATGTTAAAGGGAAAGAATATAGTCATGTTGCTGGGCCAATTAAAGGAAAACCTAAAATTGAAGTTTATGACAAGGATCGAAAAAAGGGACCAGGGGCAATGATAAATGCTGCTAAGGTATGCTCTCATTTTTGTGTTCTATATTGTTATAGTTTTGCTTCTCTATTAGAGGTCTTTTTCATGGTTCTACTTTTTGTAGACTTATAACCCGGTAGCAGACTCCATTCTTGGTTTGACGGCTAATGCTGGAAATGAGGAAGAAAAAGCAGCGGACGAGGTTACTATTTGTAGTGAAGATAAGAAAGAGAAGAACAAGAAGAAAACTGATGATGAGGACGTAGTTGTGCCAGATAAGAAGAATGGCAATGTTGAAGCAGGTGGAGAGCTGAAAAAAAAAAAGAAGAAGAAGAAAAAAGGTGCACTCGAGGACGATGGTGAGAATGCTGAAGTAGGAGAGGAGAAGAAAAATAAGAGGAATGGCCACGAAAAACCCCAAAACCAGAAAAAAAAAATGACCATAACGGGATTCATAAATAATAAATTATGGTATGTTGAACAACTTTAAGTAGTTGGTCTGGTGGTAAGGAAGCTATCTTACCTTATTGGAGGAATGGGTCCAAATCACGCTAGTTTTACTAGCTTAGTTTTTAGAAATTTGCTCAAAGAGTATTTTAGTAATTACAACAGTTTTGGACGGAATAGTGATGTCATGTAATGGTAAAATTAATAGAAGGGTGGTCCGTGATGAGTTTTCAGAACGTCGGGGTAGGCGGTGATGAAAAGTGATAAACAGTGAATATTGATGAAATTAATTCAAAACCAATTGGGGGTCTGTGTGATTAGCCAAATCTCATATTTTAGTCAATGCGAAATCACTACTATATCATGGAATGATGAATTGACTAGCAACTAACAACAATCTTTCAAAATCATATGAAAGGAACTTTTGACTTGTGTAGGGATGGCGATGGATTAGTACTAGCCGAGAACCAAGAAAAATATTCAAATTCAAATCTCTATGAGACTATCACTTATCTCTCTCTCTCTCTCTGAGGCTTGGGCATTTGACCATATCGGTCTGGGGCCCAGTGCAACCCGTGAGGACAGGGCGAGGGTTGACCCACCCCGTTGCTCGTTAGGGCCGGTCTAGATCCCAAGGGATGTTGCTCTGGTCGGGGAGGGTTCGAGGACGAGTCTGGCTTCTAGAACCGTCTGACCCGCCTCGCCTGGCATTATAAAAGGTTGTATATGAAAAATTATAAAATATAGGGACTAATAGAATTTTAAAGGATGATTTTGATAAGTTTTAATATGTGTGTGTGTGTGTGTGTCTTAAAATTGATAAAGTATATAAAAAGAAAAGTTTTTAATAGAATGGGTCCACTCCACTAAAATTTGTCAACATGTGTATATAAAAAAAATGTTAAATATGGTGGGTTTACTTTAAAAAATTTTTTCCTATAAATTTATAAATGGATGGGGCGGGGTGAGGCGGGTACGGATCTGCCTAAATTTTTTTTGTCCCGCCCCGCCCTGTCTCGTTCAGGGGTAATGGAGTGGGGCGGGACAAAAAAATAATGCAATAGGGCGGGGATGGATATCAGCTGCTCCGCCCTGGTTCCAAGCCTACTCTCTCTCTCTCTCTTTAATTTCAGGTTCCATTAAGTTTGGTAGTAGGTCCTTGGGTCCAAATGACACTTTTATTAATTTTAATAGAAAATACCTTAGTTTAAAACGATTTAGGTTCAGTACGAATCTACATAGATCCAAACCCGAACCAGTGAAAAATATTAAGACCCAGACTCGTTCAGGCTAAAATTTGAATCCTAAATCTGTTCTATTGCGGGTTGGTACCACAAATCCCTGGTCCAATTGCCATCCAAGACTTGTGTTATGATTGAGAACAATGGGGGAGGTTGTCTTGAATATTTCCTTTAGGATGAACAATTATAGAAGAAATTTTGGAAACATAAGTGGCGTATAATCGTTCATCAAAATTTGAAGCCAAAATTTATTTTCAGGCATGATATTTGTAACATCTGTTTATTTTAAAAAAAAAAAAAGGTCCTTATGAATTCATAATTTTTTTTCTGTTCCATATAGTTGTCGATTGATTCAACTTAGAATTGATTTCCTATCATTCTGGCTAATAATGTGAAATTCTGCATTTGAATGGACTAGTTTCAAGCAAGTTAAACAATGTACAAGATTACTTGTTCAAAGACTTTAATATTATTTTTATAGCCTATTATTTAGTTTTATTTTCATATATTACGTTTGAATTTTTTTATTGATTGACAACTGAATTTTATTACCACTATTTTGCAGATAAGAAGCTTATTCGTCCAACAAATATGGATTTGATATTGATAGATAAAGCTGTGGAGTGATTTGAGTTTTTTTTTTTTTTTCCTTTTATGGCTTTAATCTTGGTTTTCTTCACGTTTTGGATTTAGAGTTGTACATTTAAAACTTGTATGATTCGATAATTTTTCAGAAGGATTGAATAATTTGGTTATTATTCCGTGCCATGGTACTTAATTTAGTAAATTGAAAAATTAGAGCAAATATAATTTAGAAATTTTATACTTTTGATTGATGATATTAATTGGATTAATCATTTGGTGTTATGTAGCATTCCAATGAAATATTAATTCTAATATTAAATAGTTACGTGACGTTATGATAATTTTTAACACGACACGAAATTAAGGAGGTAGTATTGACACGATTATTAATCGAGTCGTGTTAGTATTAAGATGCCTGACACGATTAATAAATATATCATGTCCGTGTTTAGGGTGTTTAACACACCGCCCGTTTAATGGCACGAATATTTAAGCATATTGTGTTGTGTCTGAGTGCAAATAATTAAGAAATAAATTAACATATTTGACTGCAAATTTAAATTATTTAAATTATTTTTTATATTAATAATTGTTTATATTAGTGGATAATTTCAATTAATATAAATACATAGACTGTGGTTGGTTAAGCATATATGTGTTAAATAGTTAAGTAAGTTATATAATTAATGTAATATAGTTACAACACGCTTAATAAACAAGTGTCACGTATATCAAACTAATTGTATCCATATTTCTAGTCTTGACACGAATAATTAAATAAGTTGTATTCGTATTAATCAAAATTTTACTAGGCTATATCCTAACATGACACTTAAAAACGAATTGTCACCCTAGCCTTGCGGATTTTGGGTGTTATATTTATAGTTTTGGAACGCTATCAGAATGAAAAAATTACAACATAAATATATTGGCCGGTTAGAAATTTTCTACCACGCTTTTCGATTTCTACCTAACACACACAAAGCGAAAATCTTTTTTTTAAAAAAAAAAAAAGATACTAAATAATTGGAAACTGCTTGGCTTCCCAATTCTTATGGCTAATATTGATGATTAATATTAGAGAAGAAAGTAATTTGTCTAAATATTTGATACTCTAAATTTTGCTTTAAAAGGTGGTGGATACTATTTTAAAAAATAAAAGTAAACATGTGAACTTTCACGCCCTGCAAATGGATTTGTGAGAGTCTCGAAACTCTATAATGTTACGTGAAGTCTCTCTAAATCACAATGTTCATGCTATTTATCCTATATAAAATATAATAACACAAAGATAATGTTCTACTTTACATAAAAACATGTTAGAGAGGATGCCATCATCTCTAAAATTATAAGCTAATGAATTCGTTTTTGCAGGCAAAGCACTTTGGAAAATTCACCAAGGAGAACAAGTAAACCAACCAATTAATAGATTTGTGTGAACTGTGAAGCATATCCAATTTATAAATTAAGGGAACCTTGCCCTCCAAATAATACAAGGAACGAAACAATAAAACAAACCATAAACTCATATGAAAAAAGAGAGGATCTTTCATTAAGGGCGTTTGGATCAACCTTTTGCCTTTGTCATTGCCTGTTGTCGGCCTCCTTATCTCAATCCATCATTTTTGTGTCTAGAATTATGTTAAATTATGAACCATGTAGGACCCTTTCACAACTACTATCCAACTTCTAGATGTGAAATTGCTTAATGGGAAATATTAATTATAACTATATAATGATTACGACTGAAGAAAGTATAGTATACTTAAACTAGACTCCCTGTTTCCATTGGACATTCCAAAAGAGATATCAAAAAGTGACCATTTCTTAGCCGTATTGATTATAGCAAACAAGATTCATTTTGTAATGTTTAACGCGCATTTGCGATATTTAATGTAGTTTTGTAAAATACAACATGACTTTTATATATTAATTGACGGTAGGAACACGCGGAACATTATGAGGATTGAGCAAAGCTTAAATTTATAATAAGAGCTAATTTGACATCAGTATTTAATCTTTGATAAACTAGTTTATGTTTTAGAATTCCACGTGTATTAAACTTAACATCATTATTTGGATTCTAAAAATTTTATTTGTTAAGATTACATCAAGCAGGAGGGTTTAATTTCGAATTCGATCAATAGGATAAAATTCAAGGGATATATAGAGATTTTTGAGTTTATTTTAATGTTAACTCACAAATTTTATATGCGGACTAACGTATTACAATACGATTATGATATTGAAAGTGTGTAAAAAAAAAAAAAAGAATGCAATAAGCGTGGATAATAAATGTGACAATCCAAAAGTAATGTCACATAATTCGTATATAAGGTTTATAAATGCAGTATATTTTTATATTGATTGTTAATATCAGGGAATGACCAAGAAAACACACACTGATTTCGCTTGGTGGGTTGAAAAAGTTTCCATTTATTGTTCTATATTATATTAAATTTATCTGTAATTTTACGAAAATAAGCTGAAATTAATGGTTTGTGCTGTTTTTGTTATTAACGCTGGATGGTACCAACCATGGGAAAATCAAATATGCAAGCTAAGAGAAGGTTGTTTGCTTCCTTGCTAGTTTATTAATTAGTAATGATTATATATCTCCATATTGTTGGCAGGCGGAGGAAGCGTTAAAAGATTAGAATGCACCATATTTGTTTAATGATAGTTTGAAAGAGACCTTGTTGGGAGGGAACACCAGTGCTTTAACACGCATAGCCACAGACACATAAAGAAAGAAAGAAAGGAAGATGTGAACAAAAAGCTATGATGATGGCACTTGCTAGTAGTGGAGATTAGTTTGATTAACTTCCAAGAAAAGGGAAATTGATTAAAGGAACCAAAGGGAGGAGAAAATGGACAGAGCTTGTTGATATTTTGTGTGACACTCTCTTTTCGCTCTTGTTCTTCAATGGTGCATGAGTAACCTTTTAATATGCATAATTTGAATCGAGTTATAGCAGGCATGGCGCCCATCTGCAGATTGCTCATCTTCATTGCTTTCTTTAGCGTCCAAGCTCACATCATCCGTAGTAACACAGACCCTGGAGATGGTAATGTTTTATATATGGTGCAACTTTTGCTTGTATTCTATATATAGTCTATCTAGAATTTTTCTCAAATTCATAACTGTAATCTTCTGTGATTTAAACAATAATGAAATGCAACTAAGTTGTGAAAGAAAATTGTGAATTAGAAATGAGGAGTCACCTTTTTCAACATTTGTCTACACATGTATGTATGTATGTGTGCACGTTTATGGAAATAGTTGTTTGTTTTATGAAATCAAAATTGAAAAGTTTGATGTCAAAACTCAATTCAGCGAAGCGTTATAGAAAGTCGTGCATGCATCTGTTATGTTATAGTAAAGGTTGGATGTGTGCGAATGTGCTGATGATGGAACATGCATGGTCCTTGTGTTTGTGATGGTGGTGGTGGGTGGTGAATTGCAGTGGCGAGTGCTGGTGGTTATGGTGGTATTGTGGGATAAAAACGAAAGTATTCTTGGAAATTACAATAGAATCGTAGGTTTTAAACATCCAAGAAGTTAAATCAAATGAAGATATTGCATAAGTACATGGCCTCTACTTGAGATAATTGAGACTATTCAATCTCTTGACTGAAGATCATGTGATGATGGTGCAGCCGCGGTTCTCCAATCTTTGAAGGATTCATGGGAAAATACACCACAAAGCTGGGGAAACTCAGATCAAGCTTGTGAATCCTGGGAAGGAGTTAACTGTACCAATTCAAGGGTGACTGCATTGTGAGTTTTCTTCTATATTTCAGGACCCTGATTATTTCTAGACTTCTGACCTAATCTTTGATTCAGTGTTATCTTTTAAGCTCATCCATTACTCACATAACATCATGTTTTCAGGGGATTATCAACCATGGGCCTCACAGGGCAACTAAGTGGGGACATTGGAGGGCTCTCCGAGCTGAAATCGTTGTCAGTTCCTTTCTCTTATTTTCTTGGAAAAGTCAAATAGATATGTTGAGTTTATCAGATTGTAGCTAGAGTCACACATGAAAACTTTTCTGTGTTGAGTTTACAATACTACATCGTGAAGGGGCATTTCCTGTTTGTTAATTCTGGTTATGAACTTACTTTATTGCAGGGATCTGTCATTCAATGATGGCCTCACAGGTTCCCTCTCTCCACGGATAGGAGATCTCAAGAAGCTGAATATCCTGTAAGATCCTTTCAGGCTGTGTGCTTCCTCTTAATCCCCTCTTTATACATCTCCAGTCCCTCCTTATTTTTCTTTTTTTTTTTTTTTTGCTTTTGGTTTTGTATGCTTTGATGCAATATGTTTGTATTTTTTTCTATCTTTCAGGATCCTGGCTGGCTGCACTTTCACTGGTAGTATTCCTGATGAAATAGGCAATTTGGGAGAGCTATCTTTCTTGTAAGAATTTCTATAGGAATAACACCGCCAAGAAGTCAATATAGGAGAATTTTCTTCATTGCTTTACCAATGGCTACTCTCGTTTTCAGGGCTCTGAATTCAAACAACTTCACCGGTAGAATACCTCCTTCTTTAGGCCAACTCTCCAACCTCTACTGGCTGGACCTGGCAGACAATCAGTTGACAGGATCTATCCCGGTTTCATCACCTAGTTCCCCAGGATTGGATCAACTTAAACATGCTAAGCATTTGTGAGTTATTTCTGTTTCCCCTCCACTTTCAAAGTGAAAACAAGGAAGAATGAAGGAACCTGTGTCTTTTAATGAGTTAAGCTTTCACTACACTGCAAAAATTATAACTTCATTTCAAAAAATTTGCAGCCATTTCAATAAGAACCAGCTTTCAGGTACCATTTCCTCACAACTTTTCAGCTCTGACATGGTACTGATACATATGTAAGTTACAATCCAACCATAACTAATGCACTCTCTGATACTTTCCTCATCTTCTAACAACTTCCAGTTCTTCAATGTCAGATTATTTGATGGAAATCAATTTACTGGCGAGATACCAAGTACAATAGGACTTGTTCAGACTCTTGAGGTTCTGTGAGTAAAAATCTCCTCAAATTTATCTTTCAACTTTCTTTTTCCCTTTTGATTTCCAGTAATGACTACCACTATTTCAGATAAATGTCTTCTCCTCAAATTCATTTAACTGAAAATTTTGTCAATCTGCAACAGTCGGCTTGATAGAAATGATTTCTCAGGAGAGGTCCCATCCAACATCAATAACCTAACAAACCTCAATGAACTGTAAGTAATTGTTTTTTAAGCAGATGTGACAGTTTTTGAAATGAAGTTTTGATGGTCGGTCAAAATTCCCTCTTCATGGTACAATTTTCACTCTCAGGCATTTAGCCCACAACAATCTGACAGGAGCTTTTCCAGACTTGAGTGGAATGGATTCCCTCAATTATGTGTGAGTAAATGGACAGAACTTCCCATTTTCAGTTAATTTTCTCGACAAAATTTTCTTCTCTTGTTGAAAAGAACTCTGATCAATGACTTCACCTTTACAGGGATCTTAGCAACAATTCATTTAAACCATCAAATGCTCCACTTTGGTTCTCAACCTTGCCATCACTAAACACTCTGTAACTCTTGCCTCTGTCACCGATTAAAAGTCTGGAAAATCCCATCCCTAAAGTATTTTGGAATCTAATTGAGTTCTATATTCTATATGGTGTCTAGGTATGCAGAATTTGGATCACTTCAAGGGCGTGTTCCAACAAAACTCTTCAACTTTCAACAGATACAGCAAGTGTAAGTTTTTATTAAGATGCAGAATATCATTAGAAGTTCTTTAATGACTTGGGGCAATACAAGTTTTGAATCTCAATAATTCAGTTCTTACTTTTTTACAGGTCACTGAAGAACAATTCTTTTAATGGCACATTGAACTTAGGAGACAGCGTCGGTTCACAATTGCAAAAAGTTGATTTGGAGAACAACCAAATATCTGGACTAACTGTGGAATCTGGAGCGGACAATAATTATACACTAGAGTGAGAAATCTTTTCAGTCTTAGTTTTCAATAGGGGATAATACAAATTCCTTTCACCATTATTCTTACTTGTGAAAATGCTATTTACTTCAGACTCCTAGGAAACCCGGTATGTACTGCAGATATGTTAAATACTAAATACTGCCAGCCGCAGCAACAATCTACGAAGCCATATTCTACCAGCCTGGCCAACTGTGTAGGCAGATCATGTTCCGATTATCAGAAGCTTAGCCCTCAAAGTTGTGAATGTGCCTATCCATATGAAGGGACAATGTATTTCAGAGCACCCTTATTTAGTGAATTATCCAGTGTCAACTTATTTCATGAACTAGAGATGAGTCTGTGGGTGAAACTGGGCCTCAATCCTGGTTCAGTTTTTCTTCAGAATCCCTTCTTCAATACTGATGACTATCTTCAGGTGCAGCTGGCACTCTTTCCATCCACAGGAAAGTATTTCAATAGGACAGAAATTCAGAGACTTGGATTTCAATTCAGTAATCAAACCTACAAGCCACCGAAGGAGTTTGGTCCCTACTATTTCATTGCTACTCCTTATCCTTTTCCAGGTAACTTAAAGTCTCACCTTTCTAGTGAAGGTGAAATCACGACTATATCATGTAATGGTGAATTCACTAAATAAACAACTATATTTCAGAGCCACATGGAGGAACTTCTATTGGCCCTGGTGTTATCGCTGGAATGGCAACTGGAGGTGCCCTTCTGGTTCTAGGCCTGCTTGGAGTAGCGCTGTATGCTATTCGGCAAAAGAAACGTGCAGAAAGAGCCATTGGATTGAGCAAACCATTTGGTAATTCATATTCCACAAATTTAGTGGCTTAAAATCATGGTATTTAATATGTTTTTAGTTTTCCAAGATGAGAAAGTTGTAGGATCATACTGGTTATATCCTCTGTTTGCAGCATCCTGGGCACCAAGTGGAAAAGATAGCGGTGGTGCACCCCAATTGAAGGGAGCAAGATGGTTCTCTTATGATGAACTTAGAAAAAGCACCAGTAATTTCTCTGAAAGCAATGAGATAGGATCGGGAGGCTATGGCAAGGTAAATAGGTTGGTTCCACCTGGTTTCTTCTCCTTCAGGGCCTAAGTTTATAGTCAACATGTATAAGTTTTGCTAATAGTAATCTTTCGATGTTGTC